>JBAMNC010001284.1:732500-1010400 GCA_037902135.1 Cetoscarus ocellatus
TCTTCCTGACTGGGGATCACTGCAAGGAAACTGGGAGAGATGTTAAAATCCTCAGAACGATGCCGGTTAGTCTGTGGTAGTCATGGTTACTCAGTGATACCTGGTGAAATCTGCTCTCCTCAGAAGTTTACCGGGAGAACTTGGTGGGGATCGTTGTTGACGAGGTTCACGTCACATTTAAGTGGTAAATGATAAATCTGTGTGGTGTAATTAAATGTAAGACGATAGTCTAAGGACTGAAATGTAGTTTAAGCTAACGGCTAACAACAGGGTCTAGCTGCTACATCATACTGTGGCTTATTATTATTGGTCTGCAATGAATGTGACTGGCAGAACGATCGTCCAGTCACCAGCTGCTGTTGTTTTGAAGGTTCTGCCCCTGAAAACATTTTTGAACGGCTCTTTCCCAGATGGACTAGACACATAGTTAGATGCAATAGGCTTAGACACATAGTTAAGACACAATAGGCTTAGACTGCCGGGGGGATCTGGCACACTGGGCTCTATCCCTCTCTCTCTCACACTCTCTCTCCATATCTGCCTCTGCCCCTTTCTGTTTGCTCCTGTACTCATCTCTGGCTCGGGTCTTGTAGACCTACTGGGATCCTTGGTGTAGACCGCCTTGGTGTGGACCACCTGCTGCTGTGGAGCTATGAAGCTTCAATAACTACAATTAAAATTATTTGTCCTTTCCTTTAGCCCCATTCCATTATCATTACAGTTCTTGATATTAACTTCAGAGATCAGCTAAATTAAATACATGATAGATAAGATACGATAAGATAAGATAAGATAGTTCCTGCAGACAGCACACATATATTAGTGTGACCGTGACAGACAATCATGGATGACCTGCTGCTGTGGATCTGCATCAACCATCAATAGAAATGACATCATTTAACATAAATTTATACTTTTACACCAGTTAAACCATTTTAATGGCAGTTCAGCTTGATGCTGCTATATTAATCAACATCAGTCCTCTCCAGATTATATTCATTATAGAAATTAATGTTAATATTAGACTGATCTCTCTGTCCTTGGTTGTATAGTAGTAACCATCTTTACAACCATATAGACACGAGGACCCTCTGAAAATGAGATGCCATGTCACGATGTGTAAAAACTAAACTAACACAAAAAACCAAAGGATAAGGACCCAAGAACAGATCAACAAAAAGCTTTATTTTAAACTAAAAAGGGATCAAGAAAACCAAAACCGACGAATAAAACAAGACAAGGATCAAACAAAAATCTTTTACAAAGTATCATATCAAAAACCGACGAATAAAGAACAAACACTAGAAGCTGAAAGCAAAAACCAAGTTACAAAAAAGTTTCAACAAAAAACAAAAACTATCTACAAACATTGGAGAACCTCTGGGGAAAACACTGGAGAAACACTGAGGATGCTGAAGACATGCACTCATGGTGAAACATGGAAGACAAATGAACCCACAAAGACAAAGGGGAACACAGAGGGTGCGTCCGAAAAGTCCTTCCTAAGTCCTTTCCTATCCACTTTACCTTAACCCCGATGGAAAATGTCACAGGGTCAAGGAAAGGAGGGAATAAGAGGAAAGGAAAGGAGAGCTGGGGTAAAAGATGAATTCGACTGCTCTTTCACTTTCGTGTCATATTTACTTGACATTGATTTCTTGTGACGTAGGTAATCCATGACGAACTACAATGTTCAGAAATGAACTACAAGAAGTGTCTTTGTCATCTGCTTTACCCCACAGCGTTGTTTTGTGTCGGCTTCACCTGTTAACATTAATAATCCATGATCAGAGGATTTACCTGTGACAGGTGTTTTGTCCTTTGGTCACGCAGTGTGTGTTTTCTGTTCTCAGCCGTGAGGTTAGTTGAGCGCATCTATAAATGTTGACAGCTTTGACAGGACACTGAAAACCTGAGGTCTGATAATACACTAGAATGTTTCAGAAGCATTATCCTCCCTGTTTCATTCACTATATCATTGTGAACATTGTTTCAATTTGTCATTATATTTGAAGTATTGTATATACCTCATTTGTCCTTTTACTGATTGTTTAATAAACGTTATTAGAGACCCCATTGTTCTGTCTTGTTATTGGCATGATTTACTTCATAAATTAAGATAGATGAAAATGTGGAAATTAATATGTAATATTAATATAGGAAACAAGTACCACAGTTGTATGTTTAATATTCATCCACATTGTAGGCAGTTATGGAGAAAAAGAAATGCTTTAAAGTAAGTGCTAATAAATTATAACATGTAGTTGTTTATCGGTCCACCAATTTAAAAATGATTAAAAATGAAAAAAACTAACGTTTATATTTTCAAAAGCACTGACTTTGAAGCATATCTCTTTTCTCTATGCCAAAAATGTTCACACGGTGTTATATTCATATCTTCAAAGTCCCACAAAACTTGTCCTTCCTCCTTCGTAAGCTTCTGGAAACCTTCAGCAGGAGCCGTATTCATACACGTCACGTGCCGCAAGGCATTATGGGGCGCTCCTTTCTCCTTTCCTTTTGAATAGGATGGTCCAGTGTTTCCTAAGCTAAAGGAGATAATAAAGGAAGCAACAACCTTCCTTTCCTTAACTTTTGGACAATTCGAACAGCCCTTATCATGGCCGACGTTGAAATGCTGCCGGGTCATTTCTTCAGTAAGGAAGGTTCCTTACAAAAAAGAACTATTCAGACGCACCCAGAGACTAAATACACTGAGGAAACATCAAGCACAGGTGAGGCAATCACACAGGTGGAGGGAATCACAATCAGAGGCACACAGAAGGGAGGGCAGGAAAACACCACAAGGAACACAGGGATTTCAAAATAAAACAGGAAAGACACAGGAAACAAGAGGTCACAAAGACCAAGAACACAAGGAAAAACATACTAAATATAACAAAACTAGTCGTATCATCACATGCCCCATCTCAAGGGGCTTACCTTTAATACATTTATATTCAACAAATATGGTTCGATATAAATTAAAATTGATTGACTGATCTTTATTCAGCAGAGACAAATGTGGTGAGGACAGATTCATGATCTGGGCGTCCTGAGTTTGTCTCTATCATAAATTCTTAATTTTAGTCCCTTTGTCTCAGCCTGGATGGATCCATCTCTGGGTGGGTGTATGTATATTTACAACTATATTTATATTATGTATTTGTATATATGTATATATGTGTATCTATAAATGAAGAGTTTGTCTGCAGCCTGCTCTTTTGTAAAAAGTCTTGAGATAACACTTGTTATGAACTGGTGCTATACAGATAAAGATTGATTGATTGACTGATTGATTGAGATACACAAGAAAATTAGAGAACCTACAACAGAAACCAGGAGAACAATGAGAGACAAACAAACAGATCAGAAGAACAACAGCAGGCACACAAACCTCAGAGGGACTCGTCCCCAGGCTTGTCTGTCCACATCCTGTACCTCGATCTGTCTTCATGCCCACAGTACAGTGCTGGTTTGTTGCAAATACGCAGCAGGTCTGTTTTAATCAGGAGTGTCAGTCTCCACCAAGCAGATCGACCCAAACAGGAAAACCAGCTCTCAGGGTCTGTGGGTCTACGGAACCTTCAGGTGGGGCATCCCTGATCATCCTAAGAGAGGGCTGGAAGACTCTGAACACACCTCAGTCCATGGGTCAGTCCATGGGTCAGTCCACAGGTCAGTCCATGGGTCAGTCCACATGTCAGTCAATGGGTCAGTCCACAGGTCAGTCCACGGGTCAGTCCATGGGTCAGTCCACGGGTCAGTCCATGGGTCAGTCCACAGGTCAGTCAACGGGTCAGTCCACAGGTCAGTCCAGAGGTCAATCAACCGACAGTCCATGGGTTAGTCCACAGGTCAGTCCATGGGTCAGTCCACAGGTTAGTTCACGGGTTAGTCCTCAAGTCAGTCCACAGGTCAGTCCATGGGTCAGTCCACAGATCAGTCCATGGGTCAGTCCACCACAGACCATGGGTCAGTCAATGGGTCAGTCCACGGGTCAGTCCATGGGTCAATCAACCGACAGTCCATGGGTCAGTCCACAGGTCAGTTCACGGGTCAGTCCACAAGTCATTCCATGGGTCAGTCCATGGGTCAGTCCACAGGTCAGTCCATGGGTCAGTCCATGGGTCAGTCCACAGGTTAGTTCACGGGTTAGTCCTCAAGTCAGTCAACAGTTCAGTCCATGGCCAGTCCACAGGTCAGTCCATGGGTCAGTCCATGGGTCAGTCCACAGGTTAGTTCACGGGTTAGTCCTCAAGTCAGTCCACAGTTCAGTCAATGGTCAGTTCACAGGTCAGTTCATGGGTCAGTCCACAGGTCAGTCCATGGGTCAGTCCACAGGTCAGTCCATGGGAGAATCATCATCTTCAGGACCAGATGCTCAGGCCTCTGCTGACTTTGGGTGGAAGAGGGGATCAGAGCAGAAGGTCGGCCATTTGTTGTGTAGTGTGTACCCTGCTTCCCCTGTCGGCTCCTCTCTGTGGGGTTCACATGTTCTCCCTGTGCATGTGTGGGTTTATCCGGGTACTCTGGTGTCTTCCCACAGACCAATAAACATGCTCATGGCTCTGAATTGCCCTCAGGCGTGACAGCGTGTGCATGAATGTTTGTGTGTCCTATGATTGGCTGATGGTGGTCCAGGGTGAAGCTGACAGCTTGGTACAGCTCCCATGTTGAGACTCCTCCTGGATGAGGGGCCCTGATGGAGGTATGGCAGACCCTGCCTCAGAAACAGACTGTTGAGGACCACGATTCTGTTATTAAAGTGAAATATGAATGATGATAAGAGACTTTATCAGATTGGAGTCTGTGAATCTCTGGGGCTCTGAGTTTAGTCCAACATGATCTGGTCTATGCTGAATCACTGAGGGCTCAAACACTACCATTACTGTGTCTGAACGATAATGAGAGAGTGATCATGTGACACACAGAGGGCCCTCGGGGGGGGGTCTACACCATGAGAGCGGAGCTTTAAAACATCTGAGTGTGCCCCATCATTACTGTCCTCTACCCACTCAGCCGTGTCCCTGCAGTGGCAAGTCTTAGTGGGGGACATCCAGCTGGACCATCGCGGGGCCTCTCTCCAAATCCTCATTCACAGTCCAGCTCAGAGCGAGCGCTGTCTGAAACCACGGCCACAGCTGAGTAAAGCCCCCCTCTGCTAACGCCGTGCAGGAGTTGAAGTTGTAGTTACCTGGAATGGAAATGATTTTAATAAATCAGATTACTATACAATTATGCCTGACCTGAAACGGTTTGGCATGGGGGGGCAACTTCGTGAGAAGATTCAAAACAAATTGGGGAGAGGAAACCCACCCTTGTTTTCCACAGAGACATGTCAGGGCCTTCCCTGTGACATAGTCCTCTGAAGGTCTGTGCACATCAGACACCAACTTTAGTGCTAATTTATTTTTGAACCTTTGGGATGTGGCGGACTGGGAGATTCTTATCACAAAAGTGAAGTTTTGTTTTACTTGTTGGCAGAGTTATGAGGTGGCTAGCGTGAGTTAATTGTACTCCGACATAATGCTGTTTGCTCCATGAACTGGATCCATCGGACTAATGTGACTACAAGGAGCCAAGCAACATGCCTGTATACTGTTGATTGTACGACCCTGGAGTGTGCTGTTAAAGTTTTTGTTAGCCGTTAGCCACTCTGCCATAGCTACGTTTGTCAACAAACTGACCTCATGGGGTTAAAAGTTACAGGATCCACTGGGTTGCACTGGTTGAATATGCCCGGACAGTGCAGAGGTTTGTCTTATCATCGCACAGCTGATTCGCATATTAGGCTGTAGCTTTGCTGGGCACTTGTGCCTCTTTATTTCTTCTTCACATTGATTTTGATTATCAGTGAAATGACTTACTGATTACATTTACGAATTACAGTTCAGGTATTTTTCTGATTTCAGGGACAGTGGTTGAGACCAGGAAAGTGCAGAGTGATCTTAGAAAAAGCTTGGAAACTTATCTTGTGTTGAGGGTGGGATTGATGGGTTTTTGTTGTTTTTGTTTATTTTTTGTGTTCTTTGTTTTTTCTTTCTTTCATGCTGTATTTGTTTCGTCATGTCTGGCCATTTTACAGTTTACTATACATACACAGTTAACGCAAACATGTCATCAAACGTATAACTCTTAACCTTTCCATCTTTTGTAAAGTGTAATGGTACTTCCTACTAGCTCTACCACAGGGGAGATTGGCTGCTGTGTTAATGCTATCAGTTGGAATGTTAGGGGCCTAATCATCCAATCAAATGTAAAAGAGTACTCGCTCATTTCTTAAACCTTAAGGGGACATATAATGCAAAAATCACTTTTATAAGGCTTTTGAACACATTTTTGGGTATTTGGCCTTCCTCCCAGACCAGTAAATGTGAGAGTAGACAACAAAACCTGTATTTAGCAGGCTGCATATTGTTATGTAAAAAGAATTTTATTTGCATTTGCTAAGGTTTAGCTGAGTATCCCCACCCCCCAGTTTGAGAAATTTCTGTGCTAAGTGCTGCCATATTGTTTACATTCTTAGCGAGAGATCAGTGTACACCATGTCTACAGCCCAAAACCTATCACTGCTCGCTTGTTGGCTGTAAACAGCCACATATATCTTCACATATAGGCTACCAGCCTCAGAGGACCAAAGGGCCCAGTAGATTAATTTTATTTTTGAAGGGAATGAGCAGCTACAGTCGGCTAAAACCTGTTTGTGTGTGCCAGTCACTTCACGTCCGACTGCTTCTTCAATTTCAGTCAGTTCAACACAGGACTGGGAACTAGACTTTTCCTGAATCCAGGCTCAGTACCAACAATCTGTCGCCAAACCTGATGATGGAAATGTGAGTATTTTAATGCTGTGTAGTATTTATTTTGCTCATTGCTACGAGCTAAGGCTAACAGCAGCATTATCATTCTTACATTAGTCAAGAAAAGTTTAACAGTTGGCTGAATATAATCAGTCCTTTACCCACCCCATTACCCCTCTGTTTCTGGTAACCTTAGCCCAGAAGGTAGGCTAAGTTGCAGCTGTCTCACTACGGTGACTAGGCTGAGGTTAGCATGTTGTACGTTAACCTGTGATGTTTGGGAAAAAAGAGCTTCGCTGTTGTCTGGTAACTGGCATGAATTTGGGGTTCGTGCGTGTTCAGGACTGTAAGCGCAGCGTGGCTGGAGCACCAGAGCTTCGGTTCGCTCGAGTTACACTGCAGCTCTATCGTTAAGTCCCCATATGTACGCTGCTTTGCTCTGGCTCATTAGCATATGAAGGCGACCGCCCTCAAAACCAGCCATTCTCAACAGAGGGATTATGTGAGCGTGGAAATAATGCAGCTGTGCTTTTTCATAGGCTTTTTGGACCAAAGCATGTTACTAACGTTTCATGAAGACATCAAGGATCCATGTTAAGCTACAGAAAAGGAGCAAAATATGGGACCTTTAAGGTAAACATTGCATTTCTTCAGGAGACACACTTGAGGATTGCAGACCACTTAAAAATTAAGAAACATGGAGTTGGACAAATTTTTCATTCTAAATACAATAGTAAAGCAAGGGGGACTGCAATTCTCATTCATAAGTCACTTCCATTTATAGTTTTCAACGTAATATCTGATCCAAATGGCCACTATGTAGTTGTGACTGGTTCATTGTTACCTCACCTTTAATTTAAGAAAATGTGTATGCCCCAAATCGGGATGATAGTGATTTATTCAGAAAGTTTCTGCACTCACTGTCCAGTATGGACACTCACCAACTGATACTTGGGGAAAATATGAATACTGTTATGAATCCTTCACTTGACCACTTTTTAACAAAACCTCTATCATTGTCAAAATCTTCTTTGTCATTGCAGGGCAGCATATAGAGACAGACAACCATTCACACTGACACTCATACCTAAGGGCAATTTAGAGTGACCAGTTAACCTAAAGATCATGTTTTTGGTCTGTGGGAGAAAGCTGGAATGCCCAGAGAGAACCCACACATGCACAGGCAGAACATACAAATTCCACACAGAAAGGCCTGACCCGGGAATCGAACCGGCGACCTTCTTGCTGTGAGGCACGTGCACTACCTGCTGCGCCACCCAGTTCTGGAGCTCATTTTTCCAAATCAAAATCTGTGTACTCCTGGAGGCTTAACCCTCTTTTACTGTCCAATGAAAGTTTTGTCCAGTATATACCAGAACAGATTGATATTTTTCTTAAAACAAATATAACATCTGATGTAATGGTACTATCTGGGAAAGCTTGAAGGCATTTTTACGGGGCCATATAATCTCATATTGTTCATTTACAAATAAACTGAATTTACAGAACTCATAGTAAAATTGGACCATCAAGACTCAGCCTCTCCTTCCCTGGATCTCTACAAACAAAGGCTTACTTTACAAACAGAATTCAATCTACTCTCAACTGAACAATCTGAACAGATGATGTTTAAGTCTAGACAATCATGGTATGAGCATGGGGAGAGAGCTTCCAAGATGTTAGCCCATGAACTCCGTAAATCAGAATCTACCCATGTGGTCCCTGAAATCAAGACCCAGTCTGAACATACTACAACAGAACCAAATGAGATAAATGAGAGATTTCAGAGCTTCTACTCCAATCTTTATAAATCTGATGCATTAAACAAACCTGAGTTATTTGATACATTTTTTGAAGTACTGCCACTCCCAACTTTATACTCCCCGTATAGAAATGAATTAAAAGAGCCAATTACTCTAGAAGAAATTAAAACAGCCATCAAATCAATGCAAAGTGGAAAATCTCCTGGACCAGATGGCTTCTCAGTCGTTTTTAAAAACATTTAGTGAAAGGTTGTCTCCGCTATTACGAGAAACGTATAAAGAATCTCTTAATGCAGAATGTCTTCCCCTTTCACTCAAACAAGCAACAATCTCTTTGCTTTTGAAACCAAATAAGGAACCATTAGAATGTTCTTCATATCGACCAGTATCTCTCTTAAATTAAGATTTTAAAATATTGTCAAAAACACTGGCCCTTAGATTTGAACAGTGCTTGCCCTCTTTGATTTCTTCGCATCAAAAAGGTTTTGTGAAGGAACAACATTGCTTTTCAATTTGCTTGGGCTTTTTAATATTATATACACACCGTCCTCCTCATTACCTGAGATCACCTTATCGCTTCATGCCGAGAAGGCTTTTGATTTGGTGCGGTGGGACTACTTGTATTACACTGTAAATAAATTTGGTTTGGGAAAAAAAATGTATTTCATGGATAAAGCTTCTATACAGCTCCCCCATGGCTTGTGTTTGGGCAAATACATCACACTCTCAGTATTTCCCACTCCATCGTGGAACCAGACAGGGATGTCCCCTTTCACCTCTCTAATTTGCCATATATATATGTATATATGTATATATATATATATATATATATATATATATATATATATATATATATATATATATATATATATATATGTATGGGTAGTAGGTTAAAAAAATGCTACATGTTTATGTATTGTATACAACAGACACCCCAATTTATTTTTATTGTTTTTGTTGCTGTTTTGTTTTGTTTAGCGAGCAGATTTAATACAATTTATTACAACATGCCTAAAATGTGTCAGCAGATGGCGCTGTTGCGCTGTTGTGGATGCAGGGGAGACTGTTTAACTGCTCAGAATAAATGAGCTACGGCAGAGCAAGGAGCTAATCTGTGTCCCAGCTAAGGAGCTAAGCTTGACCAAAAGATCACTTTTTATACCTCTGTCCATAATACCACAGTTTAAGAGTACGCTACCTATAAATGTTTTTAAGTGCATTAACTTTTCGGAAATATAAAGTTTATCTGGAACTAACCAACTCGATATTCCTTGTATTCCTCGTATTCCACTTATCCTTATTCCAGATAAACTTAATTTTTTCGAAAAGTTAATGCAATCAAAATTATTTCTAGGTAGCGGAATCATAAACTGTGGTATTATTTTTTGATGGGAGTTCTTGTAGGCAGAGATAATACCCTTTGTATTTGGTACAATAATTCCCTGTTTGAAGCTGGTTCAGTCACAAATTTTTACAAATTGTGGCTCATTGAGGGAGAGGAGAGAACTTTCTACTGCATCTACTTAGTGGCCATATGGAGCTCATACAACCCCACTTCAAAAGAACTGAACTATCCCTTTAAAAGTCTTTCTGTGGTCCAGACCTCAGGAGGAAATCCACCTCTGACTCTCCAAGTACAAACACTGATGCAGTCAGTCAGACAGAAGCAGCAGCTGAGTGTGCACACACTCATTCATTTGGAAGATGTCTTCTGAAAGAACATGAGAAAATGTTCATGAAGTGCCTTAACGACAGCCGCTCATTTACACAAACAAACAAACAAACAAACAAACAAACGCTGTCATGATCAAACAGATCCACAGACTCTTGGTGGTGAATATATTTTTGGGAGGTTGCTGGTGAGATTGTTAAATCCATCCATCAGGTGTAAAAACCCTTCACAGGTCCACTCTTTGTTCTGTTTTATGTTGACGTGTCCGCTGTGGGGGCAGAAAACACAATAACAACGTGCTTTCAAAACTCTCTCTCTTTCTGGTACTCTGAGCAGCTTATAAAATAGAAGTGAAATTATAGTTGAGCCACCAGCTGACCTGAGCGTGATTTAAAAAGATTGAGGCTAAAAGAGGAGAAAATCAGAAAAGTCACTGAAAGAGAGGAAGAAGGAAGGAAGGAAGAAAGAAGAAAGGAAGAAGGAAGAAGGAAGGAAGTAGGGAAGAGGGGAAGAAGGAGAGAATTAGTAAGGAAGGAAGACGAAGGCAAAGATGGAAGGAAGGAAGGAAGGAAGGAAGGAAGGGAGGAAGAAACGAGAGGAGCTGAGGAGATGAGAGCGAATGTGAGTGAATGAGTGAACTTGACAGGATTAAAGGGCACGGTGGTGAGAACAGAGGGATGAATATCATTGAGCCTGATGAAGCTGCTTGAGGACAAAGTGAGAACAGAAGTGAAGCTCCACCAGGAGCTGCAGGGTTAAATATTTGAGTCAGTGTGACGTCTGAATCTGCAGCTGAGAGACAATATGTCTGACATCCCAGAGGCGGCCGAGTCGTGATCTGATCTGAACCAGAGGGAGAGACCAGAGTATTAAAGTCTTTCATAAGGCTAAAACTTTTACAGAGGATTACTAAAATATCACAGAGTATTAGTAAAGTCTTTCCTGTAGGTTGGCTCTCTCCTGTCTCTCATGAACTGAAATCAAACTTTAGATTTTGTTAATCTGTCTGTCAGGCTTTAGTCTTTATCTCAGTGTGACTTTGACTGTCTTTAAACTATCATTGTTTTGACGTGTCCCAGTGCACTCCTAAAATCAGTATAACACACAGAATGCATCGTTTCACCTTCTATTAAAAATATCCTCATTGCTTCTCAAAGCATTTGGTTGAGGCCCAGCAGAGATGGTCCTAAAATAAAGGGCGCAGTATGTTTACACCGCAAAAACAGCCTCTTCCCTCCTAGTGTCCTCGTACCTTTGTAGTCTGTACAGGTTTATTTTTATTACAACAGGAATATTTGACTGACAGATTTAATCCTAACAGGTCATCCATCCATCATCTATACTGCTTATCCCTTTAGGGGTCATGGGGGCAGGAGCCTAGTCCAGCTGACACTGGGCGAGAGGCAGGGTACACCCTGAACTGGTCACCAGCCAACTACAGGGCCACATAGAGAGACAATCATTAACGTTCACACTCAGGGTTGGATAGCATGACCTGGATGACTGAGGACCTACACAGACTTAGATCTGCCCTTTATGCAGGGTGCTTCAGCCTTGATGGATTTAAAAGGATCCAAGATGACGGCCGCCTCGGTACTTCGCTCTCTCGTATTTTGCATGTTTTTGTGTGTTGTCTCTGTTTTCTCTGTTACAGTAGCTGGCTGACCAGGTAACAGACATGGAGGTGTCACAGCAGCTGGCTGACCAGGTAACAGACGTGGAGGAAAAACATCCTGACTCCCTGATCATCATTCTGGGGGATTTTAACCGAGCAAATCTCACCCGTGAACTCCCAAAATACAGACAGCACATCAAATGCCCCACCAGGGACTCTAACATTTTGGACCACTGCTACACAGTTATAAGGACTCCTATTGTTCTGGCCCCCGTGCAGCTTTAGGACTCTCTGATCACTGCATGATCCGTCTCATCCCGACCTACAGGCAGAAACTTAAAGCTGCTAAGCCTGTAGTAAAGACTGTGAAGAGATGGACAGAGGAGGCAAAGCTGGAGCTGCAGGCCTGTTTTGACTGCACTGATTGGACTGTTTTTGAGGCTGCAGCCACAAACCTGGACAAACTAACTGACACTGTGACGTCTTACATCAGTTTTTGTGAGGATATGTGTGTGCAAACCAGGACCCACTGCACATACAACAACAACAAACCCTGGTTCACCTCACACCTAAGGAAGCTACGTCAGGCCAAGGAGGAAGCCTACAGAGCTGGGGATAGGAACCTGTACAGTTAGGCCAGGAACCAGCTGACAAAGGAAATAAGGGTGGCTAAAAAGAACTACACCAAGAAGCTGGAAAACAGCTTTTCAGCCAACGATCCCTCGTCAGTTTGGAGGGGCCTGAAAACCATCACGGACTACAGGAGCCCATCCCCCCACACTGTAGACGACCAACGACTCGCTGAGGACCTGAATGGCTTCTACTGCAGGTTTTCACACCCACTCCTACCACTCCACCCAGCCGCCTGCACAATGGACCACCTGACCCCCCCCCCCCCCCCCCGCCCCCTCCACCAGCTCTACAGGTCTGAGTAGAGGATGTGTGTCGGCTGTTTCAGAAGCAGAAAATCAGAAAGGCTCCAGGACCAGACGGCGTGTCCCCATCCTGCCTGAGACTCTGCGCTGACCAGCTGGCCCCCATCTTCACACAGATCTTCAACCGATCCCTGGAGCTCTGTGAAGTCCCCTCTTGTTTCAAACACTCCACCATCATCCCGGACCCCAAGAACCCTGCATCACTGGACTAAATGACTACAGACCCGTCACCCGTGACATCTGTGGTCATGAAATCGTTTGAGAGACTGGTGTTGAGCCACCTGAAGGACATCGCAGGACCCCTGCTGGACCCCATGCAGTTTGCTTACAGGGCAAACGGATGGTGCAGTCAACATGGGACTGCACTACATCCTGCACCACCTCGACTCTCCAGGGACCTATGCCAGGATCCTATTTGTGGACTTCAGCTCAGCCTTCAACACCATCATCCCTGAAATCCTCCACCAGAAGCTGTCCCAGCTCGCCGTGCCAGTCTCCACCTGTCAGTGGATTACCAACTTCCTGACTGACAGGAGACAGTAGGTGAGGCTGGGTAACATTACATCCAGCATCCGGACCATCAGCACTGGCGCCCCCCAGGGGTGTGTCCTCTCCCCACTGCTCCTCTCCCTCTACATCAATGACTGCACCTCAGGGGACCATCTGTGAAACTCCCGAAGTTTGCGGATGACACAACTGTCATCGGTCTGATCCAGGACGAAGACGAGTCTGCATACAGACAGGAGGTAGATCAGCTGGTCCTCTGTTGAGGTCAGAACACACTCAGGTTTCTGGGATCCACAATCTCACAGGACCTGAAGTGGACCCCCCACATAGACACCATCTGTAAAACGGTGCAGCAGAGGCTGTACTTCCTGCAAAAGCTGAGGAAGTTCGGCCTGTCCTAGGAGCTGCTAGTCATCTTCTACACGGCCATCGTCCAGTCTGTCCTCTGCACGTCCATCACCGTCTGGTTTGGATCTGCAACCAGGCAGGACAGACACAGACTGCAGTGCACTGCTTTGTTCTGTTTGTATATGTATATACCTGGCCAGTAAAGCTGATTCATATTCTGAAAAAACACAAACAAAAGGACATTTAACAAACCTCTGAACTGACACTGGACCAGGGGTCACCGACCTTTTGGACTTGAAGTGCCATTTTAAGATGTTCCTGTGACCCGGGTCTCAGCATGGAGGTGGACACAGGTCCGTCCTCCATGGACCATCCTCATCACCCATTTCATTATTCTGTCCATGTACACTGAGACATGCCACTGTAAGACATCTTACAGAGGGATCTGATGTATTCTTCTTCAGGTCCTCCTGACAGCCCCCCCACCCCCACCCCCCAAGTCCAAAAATGAATGAGTCAAAAGAGAGTGTGCTGAGTCGAGGTCCTCTCTCATGTTCACGTCTGCTGGAGCTCCAGTGAGTCCTCACAGAGCAGAGACGTCCATTTGTTTAAAGGTTGGGGCAGGGGCAAAGGACAGAGATATTCTAAATGCCTTCGTCCTGTCAGCCTGTCAGGAGCTCTGAATATGGGGGTCAAAGGTCAGGTGAAATGAAAGATTAAGGATTTTAGTGCAAAAACAGAAAAACCAAAAGAGAACAAGAACAAAAGGAAGAACAACAGTAAAAATAAGACAGTAAAACAGGGACGGGACAATGGACAGATTCATTTAACCATGGACCAGTCCTCTGTCCTCCTCAACCCTCTGTGACAGTAAAACAGGGACAGACAATGGACAGATTCATTTAACCATGGACCAGTCCTCTGTCCTCCTCAACCCTCTGTGACAGTAAAACAGGGACAGACAATGGACAGATTCATTTAACCATGGACCAGTCCTCTGTCCTCCTCAACCCTCTGTGACAGTAAAACAGGTACAGACAATGGACAGATTCATTTAACCGTGGACGAGTCCTCTGTCCTCTTCAACCCTCTGTGACAGTAAAACAGGGACGGGACGATGGACAGATTCATTTAACAGTGGACGAGTCCTCTGTCCTCTTCAACCCTCTGTGACAGTAAAACAGGGACGGGACGATGGACAGATTCATTTAACCGTGGACGAGTCCTCTGTCCTCTTCAACCCTCTGTGACAGTAAAACAGGGACAGGACAATGGACAGATTCATTTAACCAGTGGACCAGTCCTCTGTCCTCCTCAACCCTCTGTGACAGTAAAACAGGGACAGGACGATGGACAGATTCATTTAACCGTGGACGAGTCCTCTGTCCTCTTCAACCCTCTGTGACAGTAAAACAGGGACGGGACGATGGACAGATTCATTTAACCGTGAACGAGTCATCTGTCCTCTTCAACCCTCTGTGACAGTAAAACAGGGACGGGACGATGGACAGATTCATTTAACCGTGGACGAGTCCTCTGTCCTCTTCAACCCTCTGTGACAGTAAAACAGGGACGGGACGATGGACAGATTCATTTAACCGTGGACGAGTCATCTGTCCTCTTCAACCCTCTGTGACAGTAAAACAGGGACGGGACGATGGACAGATTCATTTAACCGTGAACGAGTCATCTGTCCTCTTCAACCCTCTGTGACAGTAAAACAGGGACGGGACGATGGACAGATTCATTTAACCGTGGACCAGTCCTCTGTCCTCTTCAACCCTCTGTGACAGTAAAACAAGGACAGACAATGGACAGATTCATTTAACCATGGACCAGTCCTCTGTCCTCCTCAACCCTCTGAGACAGTAAAACAGGGACCGGACGATGGACAGATTCATTTAACCGTGGACGAGTCCTCTGTCCTCTTCAACCCTCTGTGACAGTAAAACAGGGACGGGACGATGGACAGATTCATTTAACCGTGGACGAGTCCTCTGTCCTCTTCAACCCTCTGTGACAGTAAAACAGGGACGGGACGATGGACAGATTCATTTAACCGTGGACGAGTCCTCTGTCCTCTTCAACCCTCTGTGACAGTAAAACAGGGACGGGACGATGGACAGATTCATTTAACCGTGGACGAGTCCTCTGTCCTCTTCAACCCTCTGTGACAGTAAAACAGGGACGGGACGATGGACAGATTCATTTAACCGTGAACGAGTCATCTGTCCTCTTCAACCCTCTGTGACAGTAAAACAGGGACCGGACGATGGACAGATTCATTTAACCGTGGACGAGTCCTCTGTCCTCTTCAACCCTCTGTGACAGTAAAACAGGGACGGGACGATGGACAGATTCATTTAACCGTGGACGAGTCATCTGTCCTCTTCAACCCTCTGTGACAGTAAAACAGGGACGGGACGATGGACAGATTCATTTAACCGTGGACGAGTCCTCTGTCCTCTTCAACCCTCTGTGACAGTAAAACAGGGACGGGACGATGGACAGATTCATTTAACCGTGGACCAGTCCTCTGTCCTCTTCAACCCTCTGTGACAGTAAAACAGGGACAGACAATGGACAGATTCATTTAACCGTGGACCAGTCCTCTGTCCTCTTCAACCCTCTGTGACAGTAAAACAGGGACGGGGGATGGACAGATTCATTTAACCGTGGACCAGTCCTCTGTCCTCCTCAACCCTCTGTGACAGTAAAACAGGGACGGGACGATGGACAGATTCATTTAACCGTGGACGAGTCCTCTGTCCTCTTCAACCCTCTGTGACAGTAAAACAGGGACGGGACGATGGACAGATTCATTTAACCGTGGACGAGTCCTCTGTCCTCTTCAACCCTCTGTGACAGTAAAACAGGGACGGGACGATGGACAGATTCATTTAACCGTGGACGAGTCATCTGTCCTCTTCAACCCTCTGTGACAGTAAAACAGGGACGGGACGATGGACAGATTCATTTAACCGTGGACGAGTCATCTGTCCTCTTCAACCCTCTGTGACAGTAAAACAGGGACGGGACGATGGACAGATTCATTTAACCGTGGACGAGTCATCTGTCCTCTTCAACCCTCTGTGACAGTAAAACAGGGACGGTACGATGGACAGATTCATTTAACCGTGGACCAGTCCTCTGTCCTCCTCAACCCTCTGTGACAGTAAAACAGGGACGGGACGATGGACAGATTCATTTAACCGTGGACGAGTCCTCTGTCCTCTTCAACCCTCTGTGACAGTAAAACAGGGACGGGACGATGGACAGATTCATTTAACCGTGGACCAGTCCTCTGTCCTCTTCAACCCTCTGTGACATTAAAACAGGGACGGGACGCTGGACAGATTCATTTAACCGTGGACCAGTCTTCTGTCCTCCTCAACCCTCTGTGACAGTAAAACAGGGACGGGGGATGGACAGATTCATTTAACCGCCGACGAGTCGGCTGTCCTCTTCAACCCTCTGTGACAGTAAAACAGGGACAGACAATGGACAGATTCATTTAACCGTGGACCAGTCCTCTGTCCTCTTCAACCCTCTGTGACAGTAAAACAGGGACGGAGGATGACCTTCTACTAATGACCTTGAAAATCCATTTAGTCAATCCTTAAAGGGACAGCTCAGGGTTTTTTATAGGGGGGCAGATATAGATGGGATCGTCATGGGCCGTTAGAATAACCAGAGCCATGGCACCTGAAGGACATGTGTTCTACTCATGAAGGTTGTGTGGTCTGCTCCTGAAGGTCATGTGGTCTGCTCCTGAAGGTAGTTTGGTCTGCTCATGAAGGTTGTGTGGTCTGCTCCTGAAGGTCATGCGGTCTGCTCCTAAAGGTCCTGTGGTGTGCACCTGAAGGTCATGTGATCTGCTCCTGAAGGTCATTTGGTCTGCACCTGAAGGTGGTGTGTTCTGCTTTTGAAGGTTGTGTTGTCTGTTCCTGAAGATTATGTGGTCTACTCCTGAGGGTCTTGTGGTCTGCTCTTAAAGTCATGTGGTCTGCTCCTGAAGTTTGTGTGGTGACCACCTGAAGGTCACGTGGTCTGTTCCTGAAGGTTGTGTAGTCTGCTCCTGAAGGTAGTGTGGTCTGTTGCTGAAGGTGGTGTTGCCTGCTCCTGAAGATCATGTGGTCTACTCCTGAGGGTCTTGTGGTCTGCTCCTTCAGGTCATGCGGTCTGCTCCTTCAGATCATGTGGTCTGTTCCTGAAGTTTGTGTGGTGACCACCTGAAGGTCACGTGGTCTGTTCCTGAAGGTAGTGTGTTCTGCTCCTGAAGGTCATGTGGTCTGCTCCTGAAGGTCACGTGGTCGTCTCCTGAAGGTCATGTGGTCTGCTCCTTCAGATCATGTGGTCTGCTCCTGAAGGTCATGTGGTCTACTCCTGAGGGTCTTGTGGTCTGCTCCTTCAGATCATGTGGTCTGCTCCTGAAGTTTGTGTGGTGACCACCTGAAGGTCACGTGGTCTGCTCCTGAAGGTCACGTGGTCTGCTCCTGAAGATCACGTGGTCTGTTCCTGAAGGTCACGTGGTCGTCTCCTGAAGGTCATGTGGTCTGCTCCTGAAGTTTGTGTGGTGACCACCTGAAGGTCACGTGGTCTGCTCCTGAAGGTCACGTGGTCGTCTCCTGAAGGTTATGTGGTCTGCTCCTGAAGGTCATATGGCTTTCTCCTGAAGGTCATGTCTGCAGCTCTCTGGTTCATATAAATACTCCTTTGTTTCAGTAAACAGGAGCTTCTTTCTGAGGATCACTCTTTATCTTTATGGCTCTTGTTCCTGACAAACAGCGCGTTGGAAACAAACAGAGCCGCTGTGTTGGGGGGGGTGGATGTTAGCAGAGCGACGCCTCTTAATTAAATGTGGTCTTTGTTTCAGCAGAAACACGATAACAGTGATCTGTGAGGGGGAGATAACTGGCATCAAACACGTGTGTAATAAAGAACATGTTAATAACACAGAGCTGTGAGTAAACATGTCTATGAAGACTCCTGATGGAGAAGAAGAAGTGAACAGGCTCTGTGATGGACACACTCGAGGATGAAACATGTCCTCAGTGTTTAAATAATTAACCTGTCAGCTCCTTACTTCGATCAGGGAGGGAACAATTATTTATTATACAAGTTGGGTTTGTTGAAAATGTTGGGGGCCTACGGCACACATAGCCGGGGGCCTCTTCATCCGTTCTTTTTTTTTAAGTACAGAGTTTTAATATCTTTTCCAGAACATAACACATAAACCATCTATAGGACAGTCTATAGGGCATTCAGGTCACTGAGGGAGAAAAAGTGTGTTATAACAAAGACAAACTAATAAACAATAACATGCTCTGTGTAGTGTAGGGCTACAGCAATCCACGGGTGGGAGATAGTGTAAAAATAAATAAATTAATACATGAATGAAGGAAAAGTGTGTTTGTGTGTAAGTGTGCATGTGTTGTGAGCCAGCCAGGCCTGACTGGGAGTCTCTCCAATGAAAGTCCATTCGATCTACATAAGAAATGGGGAAGTTGGCTTTTCAGGCAGGAGCACGAGGCACAGATATGATAGAGTGAGGAGACTGTTGAAAGGTTTGTGAGGAATGATATCGAACAGGAAGTTCCCAATGCCAGAGTGATTTACTGCCAGTTTTAAAACACTAGTTGACATTAAACCTCAGTCATAACACAGAGAGTAGATATAGAAAAAAGAAAAAAGGCATTATTCTTTACCATTTCTCATTTATGCAGATTGCCACTTTGACCAGTACTTCTGAGCTTCATGACCACAAAATCTTAGGGAGAAGGTCAGCAGTATCCAGATTCAGTTCTACTGCTTTGTAGATATGATCTTCTCGGAGTTGTGAAAAACCTGATGATATTTTTCCATGCAAATCCTCTCCACTGCCCTGAACTGGTGGAGGAGGAGTTAGTTTGACATATGTTTGGCCATTCGTCCTCTGTCAGTGATATAATTGCTTACTCTTCCCAGTTACATTTAACATGGGATGTTGATAGTTTTTTGTAGGATTGTAGGCATAAATATATTCTAGAAACCACTTTCTTATAAATTTTGCCTTTATAGGCATCGATGACAATGCGAATGAGTCCCCTCTCACATTCCTCTGATGTTTTGATGTTTCTAACAAAATGATGTGTCAAAATGCCGAATATTTATTTAAAAAAAAAGATGACAACAGACACAAGTGTGTGTTTCTTTCAGAGAGAGAGAGTGTGTGTGTGATGAGGGCCAAAATGAACAATTACAATTTAACAATAGCAATAACCAAACACTATATACCAACAGTCATAACTATAGTGTGTGTGTGTGAGGATGGAGGCGTGAAGATGGGGAGAAAGTGATGGTTTGCCAAGACGACTTATGTGTGTGTGTGAGTGTGTGTGTGTGTGTGTGAGAAAAAGAGAAAGAGAGACTGTAAGTGTGTCATCTCATGTATTTACAGTACAACATAAAGTTTCAGACTTTTACTTGTGTTTTTGTCACCTGTTTGTTGGTCATCTGTAAGTGTACACTAAATTATTTTGTTTCACATTTTTGATCACAATAAGCAGAGACATCAACTCAGGGACTGCTGTGGAGAAGAAGCCTTGGAAGATCCCATCACTGGATACAATGCTGCTGTGGGGGAAGCTCCTCATGAGCTCTTGACTGAGGCCTTGTTTACATGAAAAGGAAAAAAGGCGAAAATGGAGAGTTTTCGTTGCATTTTTGCCTCCCATTTACACAAGAACGGTGCCTGGAGTGCCTGAATCCACAAAATTTTGAAACCAGGGTCCAGAGTGAAAAGTTTTGAAAATGTTTTACAAGAAGTAATCCTGGTTCATGAAGTCACGCAGCACTGGGAGTACATGAGGAGTATGATAAGAGTGACTGCAGAGCTTTCCTCCCCGCTGTTCCAAGGCTTCAATGGACTTTCAAATAACATGTCTGGTAATGTGTAGTTAATGAATCACTAAACCATACATGTTCAGGCAGTACTGAGGCACTGATGGACAGAGGACATGAGGGGCTACTCTGTTTACTAAAGAGAAGACTGCACCACATTCAAGCTCAGCAGGCCTCAGGACGTAACACATGTCAAAGTGACCTGGGACTGAAAATGGTGACTTTGGATGAGTCTTCGAAGAAGAAAACTTGGAGAGGAGCTCCTCCACTGATGAAGAACTTAATGATACTGGGAGGAAGAGATGCAAATGTGATCATTTAGCACCCGCAATGTGATTTATCAAACCCCAAACTGATTGCGTGAAGTGTTTTTGCGTCTAAATTTAGTACATTTGAAAAGCAGGTACAAAACAGGCACAGCATGACGCACAGAGGGCTGAGGTCATGGTGGTGAGAAACAGGGGTCGCATAAACTGAATATTTTCCAGTACCGACTGAATTTTTTGATGAAAAACAGAAAGATTTGGAGGCTGTCTGTCATTATGATGGACTGGAAAAAGAGGGACAATTCAGTGTGCCATCATACTCATGCAGACACACGCGGAAAGTAAACCCTCTCTGTTTTGCGCTCCTAGTACATCGTGGAGGAAGTTATTTAACCTATTTAAAATAGATACCCTTTATAGCCATAATAACTCCATTTGTCACTCAGAGCTGACTGCATCACACTCTCCACGCACTGACAGTGAGTTTAGGAGCTGTCAGTGTGTGGAGAGTGTGACGCAGTCAATGTAAAAGGCAGGAGTACCCGCGCGGTCTGTGTGTGCGTAACTGTAAGACTCTTCACATGAGAGGTTATTGATGATGAAGCTGTGAAACTATGTGAATGCTGTCATTTAGATTATCTTTAATTGCAATCAGAAAAGGAAAATTAAAAATGATGGATAGAAATATGCTATGAGGGAAAACTGATGACCTTGCCCATCATAATGACAGACAGCAAAAAAAATTACTACAAGTGTTTTATTTGCCTCCAACTCCACGGCTTCAAACTTCATTTTTCATTTGCTGCCACTCTGCTCTCACAAACCCTCCTGTTGACAGCCAGTAGCACATGCAAACTCTTCCTTTAAAAGGGGTGGTCCACAGCACTTTTGCGCCTGTTATCAATTGTGCACGCAGTGATAGTAGATCACCCGCAACACACCCACTAATAGCACGTGCAATTTTTTAATTTGCACTCGCAATTTAGCACCCGTTATTTTGGATCTTAGTCGATCAGGCCTTTAATGTTTAAGGGTTATCCATCTGCCCCATTCTTGTGAATGCAACATCTCAGGCACCGTTTATACAACAATGTTGTCACCAGAAACAGAAAGGTTTTTCTTTTGTGTTTTCAAAAGCACTCCATATTCATTTGGAGACGATGTGAAAACGATGTGCATTAACATGGATCTGCAAACCATTGCAAACACGGTAGCTTGCATGCCAGGCCAGTAGTTGGCGATGTAGGATTGTAGTGAAACAGCAGTGTTACAATACACGTCTGTGCAGTAACGCTTTCTGGTGAAGACAATTTTCAGTTATAATCGCCAAGGACTGAGTCTCCGCTGGTCAGTATAGGTGCAGCAAGTCCACATTTTGTTGGAGGAGCGATAACTAACATGTTGCTCGGTAGTCGGCCATAGGCGTTTTCAAAACTTTTCACTCTGGACCCTGGTTTCAAAAGTTTGCGGATTCAGGTTCTCGTGTAAACGGAAGGCGCAAACGCAATGAAAACTCATTTTTTGCCATTTTCATTCTTTTGTGAATGGCCCCTCAGGAATGAGATTCATCATAAAATCTAAATCTCTTACCCATCATTGTTTGCTGTATGCTTGTGTTGGATGGTCTTCTTTGTCTTTATCACTGGCGTATTCTTATTTATAATGGTATTCTAAGTCTGCTCCCATCCTACCCTCTGACCTACATCAGTCAGAAGAGCACAGGATCTTTTAATCTTTGGAGCACAGGATCTTTTAATCTTATTGTCTGTTCCAAAAGTAAGAACTGAACTGGGAAAAGGTGTTCAGGTTTGTGTCTCCACTTGGAATGAACTACAAAAAGACCTGAAAACTAAAACATCTGGTTTCACTGGACACTTTGAAGACGATGTTGAGCGATTGCAGGTGGACACATCTGGCTGCAGATGTTTTGACTGATGCACTTTATCTATCTCTCATGGGCAATTTTAGCTAAATTGGCTGTCTGAAATTGTGACTTTTCTGTTTTAATGTACTGAAGTCTTGTTTATGTAGGGCAGGTCACTAGTCCTCCTGTCTAGTAATGTGCAAGGAATTTGACTGCTAACCTGGAAGTAGGATGAATAATAAAAAATACTAATTTAATTATTTTCATAATTTATATTAAAGTTAAGTCAGCTCCTTGTCAATGTGGGTTTTAAAATTTTGTTTTATGTTTATCCCAGGTTTAAGATGCCACGAGGGTCAACAGCACTTCACACATTGACTGCAAAGCAGTGATTGCTGCGGCCACCAAGACCTGCAAATACTGCAAAACAGTCCAGCCCAGAAAACAGAGTTAGAAAGAAATTTGAGGCACAAAATTTGACTGGTTAACAAAAACAAAACCACCTCAACGAGGCATCCACTTTGGTGTGTGTAGATTTAAAATAGTAATTAATAGTAGTAAAAAAATAAGGCTGGTGATGTTCCCCATGTCATTTGAATGTTTTCTTTTCAGGTCAAAAAAGTGCATGCTTTGGGACACAGGACCATCATGTTCCATGCAAAACCATGGAAAAATCCTGCCACCTGGTATACTCATGTAAGAAAAAAACTGATTTGGTTATACGGAACCAAACAATAATGTCCGGGTTGTCCCGGTGCAGAAATCCAAACAATGTATGTAATTCCTGGGGCATTAAAATCCATTTTATGCTACTTTTTATTGAAAGAATGTAATCAACAGTCAAATTTCTTATTCTTATTTCTTATTATACAAATATCGTATTAGACCCAATAACTGCACAATGTATATCAGTAAAGAATAAGTAGAATAACATACACACCACTTGGTTTCTTCTGTAGCAGCACCCTTAGCATACCGCATGACAGAAAATGTAAAAGTGTGACAATTTATACCGATATATATCGTCATCTTCTATCGGATCCATTTTGGTCTGGTAGCGTCAAACATTTGTTGGCTGTAAGTGTGAGCTGGTCTGGGGTTTTTAATCTGATGGAAGGCGTCTTCATTGGTGTCATCTTGCATGACGTCAGGTATGTCAACCGGGATTGGATTACATTTTTAGTCCAATAAAAATAAAACAAACACACACACATGCACACACACACACGAACACACAAAAAAAAAATTTAAAAAAATACTTTAAGTCCTCTGCTCGACCTGAATCATAACTGAATGGGTAAGTTTTATGCATAATTTTTGTAACCTGAATTTGATTTCAAATAAAGTTTTGTTTAACACACACACACACACACACACAAAAAACTGTATGGGCTGTTTCTTTTTTTTGTTTTTTTGTTTTTTTGAACCACGTCTGTGATTGACACCAGACAGATATTTTGTTCCACTGCAGAAACAACGTCAGTGAATAAACTACTCCTTTAAGGAAATGCACATGAGAGGCAATATTCATTCAGTATTCATTACGGTAGAAGATGATTTTTTCTTTCAAAAAATTTATTGCACAACATCAGTGTACTAAACAAACAATAAGCATCAGGACCGAAATGTATGGATAGAACTTTATAGGCTGGAAAAAAAGTGCTTTGTAGGCTGCAAAGTTGCAAACAGCAGGAAATTATGTTAATTTGTTGATTGTCTTATTAATCAAAAGGAACAATACTTAAAAAAAAAAGTATTGATAAATAATTTCTGGGTTGTCTCACTCAAAAACGATTTTCCAAGAAAGAAAATGTATGTAGTACCTAGGGCACTTAAATCTGTTTTATGTTGTTTTTTATTGAACAGAAATCATCAATAATTAGACAAATATCTTAACAGCTCAGATAGCGACACAATGTAACGAATAAATACAGTAACAAACACGCCGTTTGGTTTCATCTGTGGAAGCGTCCTGAGCAACCAGCATAATAACGGCAGAAAACGTAATACTGTAACGATTCTGTCCGGAGACGTAAAGAATCATCGTAATAACAAACAAACCAAAGATTATATACCAGAACTAAACAAATATTGTGAAATTAAAATGTATATTTCTCACTAGAAATATCATCAAAATGCTTTTCTGTGTCCAAACTATCTTGAAATAATGCATTTTCCACTGACGGGGAAAGTATTGGCCGCCATGTTTTTATTTTGAAAGCCCTCAGCAAGCAGTCATGTGACATGACACCAATAGAAAGAATCGAATAAAAGAACGTTAACATTTTACAATTTTACAATTTTCAGGCTCTAATTGTGAAACTGATACGTCTTTTACCGTGGACAGGTGTAGCTATTTCACATTTTGACATGAGGCTGGGTTGTCCAGTGTCAGCGTGTAAACAGATGGCCCATGTGAGATCGAGAAACGAGCTGCAAACTGGAGGACAAATCAGCTCAGTGTGCAAACAGGAGCTCTCATTTACACACAGCTGCTCCTACAACCTCCACCCTCATGGATGAACGCAGCTCCACCAAGGGTTAAAGTTATGTAACTTCATCTGAAGGTCTCAACACTCCATCACTGCAGGACAGACACACTCGTGGAGAAATGTAAGTGACCTAAATAGAGCAGATGTTCCTCACGAGGACATGGAGCAGAAATACCACAGCTGAGGACAGAAATGTCACCAAACATGGAGCTGCCAGAGGACATGAACTCTAATGAGGAGAAACTTCACCTCTGGACAAGTTAACCAGGAATCCCTCCTGAGGTTTTTAAGAGAGCCTGTGGGGGTCAGCTGGGATGTAGACCACAAGGTACTGACCCCTCTCAGAGCAGGATGGTCCTCCTGAGGAGGGTGTCCAAGGCTCAGCCCCAGAGATTGGCTGGGGGGGTGCTGGGACCTCCACATGGATCTCAGAGTAGAGTGACTGCACCCACGCATCAAAAGGATAATGATGATAATAAATTTAATTTATAACACACTTTACATTTTAAAGAAAATCTCAAAGTGCTACCAGTTTAAAAAGAGCTAAAACAGGTCACAAATGGACCATGATAAAAACATGAAGGTGAGTGTGAGTCAGCAGAGTTCAGCCAAAAACTTTGTTAAAGAGGAACGTTTTTAGTCCTGGTTTAAAAGCATCAACAGTCTGTGATGCCCTCAGGTCAGGGAGGGTGTTCACAGACTAGGAGCAGCTGAAGAGAGGGCCCAATCCCCATGGTACAGAGCTTGGTCTTGGGGGGTTTGAGGAGGTAAGTACCAGTGGACCGGAGAGGTCTGAGGGGTGAGAAGTTCTTGGAGATGTAGGGGGGCCTATCTGTGGATGCACTGGCGGGTTAGGAGGGAAAATTTGTATTCGATCTTGAGTGGGACAGGGAGGTGGTGGAGAGATTTGGGGAGGGGGGTGAAAAGGTGGGATTTGGTTTGGGGGGGCAGTACATGAGCACTACAGTCATGGGGAAGGGAGGCTTATATGTGAAGGCGAGGCACTCAAATGATGACAGTGTGGGCAGGGTGACGAGACGAGGGACAGTTGCAGTCCCTGTCGGTATAAGTGGTAAATGGACATGGGCTCATATAGTGCTTTTCTAGTCTTTGACGACTCAAAGCTGCTTCACACCGCAGGTCACGCTTACTCCCCCCCACATCCTATTCACTCTCACATTCACTCACTGATGGTTCTGAGTTTCTATATTAGTTATCCATCAGTATCAGCTAACACATTCACGCTCTTTCATGCCCATTTACACGCCACTGACGCAGCAGTGGGAGCAACTTGGGGTTAAGTGTCTTGCCCAATGACACATCGCCATGTGTCGCCCGGAGCTGGGCTTGTACCTGCAACCTCCAAGCATACTATCCAACTGTGCCAATGACGCCCAGTGTAGCACTGCCAGTCCAGCTGTACCCAGGAGGACAGGCTTCATTAAGGGCTGGGTAAACTGTCCCATTTCCCACACTGCCCCTGACCGACAGCCCATGTGGAAGGAACGACAGGAGAGGAGCTGATCTTCTGATCATTTTACTTTGAAGGAGTGGTGCACTTTACAGCAATGGCAACTTTCTCACACACTGAAGTGTGCATCTGAACTTCTCATATTTAAACAGTCGAGGTTCACTTAATCACACAAGCATCAACCAATAATACTGCAGTTACACAAACATGCTTCACAACTGTGGTCAGCTTTCTCATTCAGAAACTGTGAGTTCTTCTGCTGATGTGACGGCGCAGTCCTCTGTTACCAGAGACAAGATATTCTGTCTTGATTTCTCATTTCTGGTTTCTAGTTTCAGCATGAAGGCTTTTCACAGGCATAGGAGAGGATCATAATCAGGGGTGCTGCAAGGGATTTTGGGCCCCATGAAAAGAACTCTTACTGGGCCCCCTATACAGCTGGCGGAAAATTTTGATACTTTTTTACAAAAAAAAAAAGCATTTTAATGATTGACTATCATTCCCATATTTGTGAAAAGAATAACATGACAGTTACTTGGTAGGAAAAGCACTGAAAATACAATGAAATTCATTTAGATTCAATTATTTGCTGCAAGACTGATACTCTATATTCCAAAAACCCATCTCTTTCTTTAAAGACTTGAACATAAAATTCCTCTAAGAATAATTACCTGAAAAAACAAAACTTAAATGCAAAATAACATCTTCCATTTTAATTAAATGCAATAATAATCTGTGGAGAAAACACCATCAAAAACAAAAGCCCCACATGCAGGTTTAATCTATCTCCAAAACTGTAGGCTCACAGGTTGTGGCATGAGATTTATGGTGAAAAAATACACATATGAGGCAATGTGGTTGTTGCTATTTAATCTTCTGATTTCCAGAAAATGTAAACATTTCTCTGATTGGATTGAGAGCAGTTACCCAGTGTGCACTACAAATGTTCTCTGTTTCTGCTGCAAAGCAGAGTCCCAAACTATACAGACTATAGGCTTTTTTTAATTCAGAATGATTTTTTATTCTTTAATGCATTATTGGTGCTTGAGAAATGTTTTGCAAAACATGTAAACTTAGTGTTACCAATAAATTGTATATAAAATATATTTGTAACTCTAAGTTTATTACTGAGTGAAATAATTTTTTGTCTGTATTATAAATGTATTAGGGGTCTCTCTGGGCCCCTAGAGTCATTCTCCATTTCCTCCCCTTTTAGGCGCCCCTGATCATAATACATGCATAATATTAATGATAATAGATGTATATATTTTCTTTACATTTTGGCTGGTGCCAGGTTTCTGTAGACACATGAAGTCTAGTCCTTTTTCCAGTATGTGGTCGCGTGTGAGGGATGCTTTGACTGATTTTTGATTGACCGATTTTAAAACTTCCATTTTTATCCAAACTTTTAGAGGTGGTTTCTAAACAGCTTGTACATTTTATGTTTGAAAACAACCTCTTTGAGATAAGTCAGTCTGGTTTTAGAGCAGGTCACAGCACTGAGACAGCCCTCCTCATGGTGACCAATGATCTTGTTTCAGCAGCAGAAAGAAAGGAGGGCTCAATTTTAATCCTTTTAGATCTCAGTACAGCTTTTGATATTGATCAGGCCATTTTAATTGATCGTCTTAAAAACTGGGTGGATATCAGGAGCACTGCACTTAGCTGGTTTCAGTCGTATCTTTTAGAGCGAACCTTTGTGGTCACCATAGGCAATCACAGCTCCTCTACTTCTGCCATTGCCTGTGGTGTACCACAGGGTTCAGGTTTAGGTCCAGTTTTATTTTCTATTTACATGCTGCCCCTTGGCCAATTAATTCAGCGCCACCAAGTCTCCTTTCACTGCTACGCAGACGACACATAGATATACCTTCCTCTGAGACCTGAGGACCCACGAGGCCCAGCTGCTGTCATGGACTGTTTTAATGACATCAACTGTTAGATGGCAGAAAACTTCTTTCAACTGAACAACTCAAACTCTGATATAATCCTCTGTAACATAAAAACTCCCCCGTCATACAGTCTTGTCTCGGTCCACTGTCAGTAAACATTAAACCCATAGGAGTTACATTTGATTCTGACCTCACCTTCTCCACCCACATCAAAAAAGTCATCCAATCCTGTTTCTTTCATTTATTCATTTCATAAATAAAACAAATGGGGTGCTGGTTTGGTGTAGTGGTAAGCAACCAGGCATGACCCATATGTATGCCTCTGCAGGTTTGAGTCCAGCCTGTGGGCAGCTTGCAGAGTGTCCTCCCCTCCTCCCTCTTTCCCCTTTTTACAAACATATCCACTGCCTCTTGCTCCTATCAATAAAAGTCACAAAAATACACCAAAAATATTAAAAATTAAAAATATATGGATAAAAAAACAAAATAAAAAAAAAATACTCACCCCACCATATCTTAAAAAAATAATTCACACCTTCATTTTCTCAAGGCTGGACAACTGTAACTCTCTCCTCCCTGGTTTAAATAAAAAAATCTCTTTCTCACCTCCAGCTAGTTCAGAATGCAGCAGCTAGGCTTTAACTGGTTTAAGAAGACGGCATCACATCACCACAGTTTTATCCTCCCTTTACTGGCTTCCTGTAAAATTTAGAATCGACTTTAAGATTTTATTGATGATCATTTCAGCACCTTTGTGTTTTATTGACTTCTTCTATGTCATTTCAACAGATTGATGTCAATATTTACTTTTAATCCAGATTGTGTTTAGACTTTTTTATTGTTTTATTATTTTATGTCCTTCTTATGCGTGTTGTTCTATTTTATTATCTCTGTTAGTATATAATTATTGTTGTCTTTTTCTATCTGTTGTCCTGTTTTCTACTTTCACCCCTTTTTTATTGCCTTTTCTTTTTCTCACTGATTTTATGTTTTTAGATCTTATTTTAGTCCTCATGGTCTCATTTTATGTTGCAGGATTCTTGTTATTGTTCTTGTCTGGGTTCTTATGACATATGAAAAGGGCCTTTGAGTCATGGGGCTGGAGTCACTGGAGATTCAATATCCTTTATTTAACCAGGTAAAAAATAATTGAGATTTAAAACCTCTTTTCCAAGAGTGACCTGGCCAAGACGGCAGCACAAACAGAAAATAAAACAGAATTTAAGATTACAGACACCTATTACAGAAAAACTACATTGGGGTTACATTATGACACAGCGCAATCACAAAAGGCAAATTGAGCTCATTTCTCTGTCTTTTATAATTGTCTTGAATTCCCCTAGGGTTACAAGATGTAACAATTTCAAATCCTTCTGCAAATCATTCCAGGCAAACGGGGCAGAAAATTTAAAAGCCTTTTTGCCAAGTTCAGGTTCTTACTCTCGGGACCTTCAGCTGTATGACGTCCTGAGAGCGCAGGTCATATCTGCTGAAGTTTCTATACATGTATGAACACAGATATGTAGGCAGAAGTCCAAGAATAGATTTATAAATAAAAATCAGCCAGTGAGAGAGTCTTCGAACAAACAAGGAAGGACATTGAGCGACAGCATACAGGGAACAGTGATGAACACGATAGCTGCAACCAGTAATAAAACGCAAAGCACAGTGGTAAACAGTGTCCAATTTCTTGAGAAACTGCTCAGGAGCATTCATAAAAAGCAGGTCTCCATAGTCCAACAAGGGTAAAAAAGTTGTGGTGATCAAATGTTTTCTGACTTGTAGTGAAAAACAAGACTTGTTTCTAAAAAAGAAACCAAGTTTAAGTTTCAGCTTAGAGACAAGTTTGTCTATGTGTAATTTAAAGGATAGGTTCTCATCAAGTACAATGCCTAGGTATTTATAAGATGCGACCATTTCGATTTCAATCCCATGAACAGTTAAAAGCCTAGGAATGTGGGATGGAAGCTGCTTGCCGTTTGAAAATAGCATGGTTTTTGATTTATCTGCATTCAGCACTAACTTAAGATGAGTCAGGCGCGATTGAACAATGTCAAAGGCTGACTGCAGGAACTCAAGGGATTTAAAACTGAAGAAGATGAACAATATAGAACAGTATCATCGGCATAACAATGGAACACAGTGTTTAGGCAAATTTTTTCACAGAGATTATTCACATAAATTGTGAACAACAGTGGTCCTAATATGGAACCTTGAGGGGACAACCCTTGAGTAACAGGGAGTAAAGAGAAAAAAGACCAAGTGGCCTGGACACACTGTGTTCTGTCTGATAAATAATCTGAGAACCAATTAACAGCATGCCTGGAAATGCCAATCCTTGGAAAGTTTATTATCGCCAGGGATGACTTGGTCAACCGTGGTCGAATGCCTTTGACAGGTCTATAAAGAGAGCAGCACAGTATTTTCGGCCATCTAGTGCCTCTAGGATGTCATTCACCACTTTAACAGCAGCAGTAATTGTACTGTGCTGTTTACGAAAACCTGATTGAAATTGTGAGAGGGACACCATTTGCATCTAAAAATCCTTTAAGGTTGTTCAGCAACGAACTTTCTAAAACTTTGGCAAGAACACATAATTTAGAGATTGGCCTATAGTTATTGACTATGGGAAGGATCACCACCTTTCAGCAGGGGGAAGAACATAAGCAGATTTCCATATTCTGGGGATCTTATTTTCAGAAAGGGTTAGATAAAAATATACACAAGGGTTTCTGCAATAAAGTCTGCAGCTGACCTCAAGAAGAAAGGCTCAAGATTGTCAGGGTCCTGCAGGATTTACTTACTTCCAGATTGATGTAAAGCCCTATGGACCTCAACTACATTAAAAGGAGTCAGATCAAATCCTGGAGCTAAGAGCATTAATAGGTGGTGACTGAGGGCAAACTTCATGCACATTAGATTGACGTGGGTGCAGAGGATTCAAATAGAGATGCAGAGGAAACAAAGTGTTCATTAAAATAATCAAGAATAGCTGATTTGTCAGTTAGAACATGTGTGTCTTTACAATGCAAGTGGGCATCTGATCTATGGTTTCATCCCCGAATGAAGATTTGACTACTTTCCAAAACTTCTTAGGATTGTTTAGATTACGAGTAGTTTTATCAACATAAAAATCAGACTTAACCTTTTTAACAGGGCAAATAGAGCAATTTCTGAGCTGCTGGAATATCAGCCAGTCACCCTAGGATGTAGATTTTCTGGCTTTAGTCCAGGCATCATCCCTTGCTTTAATAAGACTGGACAGTTCAGGGGAGAACCAAGGATTGTTTCTGCCCTTCACTCTAAATTTGCGAAGAGGGGCATGTTTATTTAAAATAATATTAAAAGCATCTTAAAAGTACTTTCAGGCAAGCTCTATATTGTTAAAAAGTGAGATCTTGGACCAATCAAAGTGCCATAAATCATGATGAAAACCCTGCTCACAGAAATGTTTATAATCACTTTTAAGAATAATACGTGGCTTTGATTTTGGGAGCTTAGCTCTTCTTACAGTGGCTATAGCACAATGATCACTCAAATCATTAGCAAAAATACCAATACCTGAATATTTATGAGGAGAATTAGTTAAAAATGAATCAGGAAGAGAAGATTTCTCTGGACATTTAAGGTTTGGGCGTGTTGACTCATTAACTATTTGTGTTAAGTTAAAAGAATCACACTTAGGTTTAAAACTTTCAGAAACAGGAGATAACCAATCCCAGTTCAAATCACCTGTGAGAAAAATCTCGCTAAAGGTTAAAGTCGAAAGCTTGAGGGCGGTCTCTTATCAGCCCAATCAGGGAAGAGAGGCGGGAGCTGCTGGAGCAGCGGACGTGACGACAACAGGAAGTGACTGCATGTTTGAAAACAATGGCAGCTTCTGAAGCGGTCTCAATATCTGTTAGCCCTAGCGGCTATCAGTTAGCCATTAGCCACTACGTGTAGCCGCTACGTATGCTACGTCATACATAGCAGCGTTGCTTGATGTGATTGGTCTGTGAGTGTAACGAGCCGAACGATCGTCCAATCACATGTTTTTGAAGGTTCTGCCCCTGAAAACATTTTCGAACGGCTCCTTCCCAGATGGATTAGTGAAATATTTCCAATATGAAACTGTCCATCAGGCGTGTCAGGTTATGTGTAGGTACTGGCTGAACAGAACTATGGACTTGGACGACCAAGACATGGGGAATAAAAATAAAATGATAGAAACCAGTCATATGCACTAAATAATACAACAAAGTGGGGCAAAATGACATCATCCAAACAATGCATGGTTCAAGAGGGACAGAACTTGAAGAAGATGGTATCCCAGTCGGTGCTTTTTCTGGGAAACAAATAATGACAAGGGACAGCATAATCATCCCCACATGCCCCTGTGCATGTTGGTTTGCACCTTCTTCAGGGCGTGGTCGTTACTGCCTCTGTGTGTGTCCTGGTGTGGTGTGGGCCGATGCACTTTCTTGTGGTTTTTTGTGTCTCTGGCCCCATGGGGCCAGGGCGTCCTGTGTTTTTATGTTCAGTGTCTGGGCCTGGATTGTCATGCCCACTATTGGGGTATTAGTTTTTCTCCATGTTTTGTGAAACTTTCTCAATTCCATCAGCACTGTTGGTCTGAAAAACACCAGAAGCGCCAATGCTCTCCTCTTAAGTTCTTTTTTTGATCATGTCTATTTTGCCCTTTGTGATTGTCTTTGTGATTTGGCCTTACACACAAAAGAAAGTGTACGCCACTTGTAAGCAATGTTTGGGATTTATAAAAAACAAACTTGACGGGAGAATGCCTCTTTGGCAGCTCTTACCCCACCGTACGCACAAAATCTGGAAAACGGGAAATCGTGACCCCAACAGTAGAAGGATGAAATTAAAGACAGCTCTGTGGAACTGATACATTTGTATGAAATAATCAAATATTACACATTTCACAACACATATGTGAAGAATATATTTGCAAAATCAAGAAAGAGGAAATATGTATATTGATGCTCCATGGAGTGTGTGAACACACACATAGCATTTTCTGTTTCTCAGACCACCTCTGTAAACCTAGAGATGGTTCTGTGTTCACAGCCTCTTAATCCACTCTGAGAGACTGAGGTCCAAACAGTCTGTCTGTGGACCGGTGAGTCTTTCAGTGCAGCTGGATCATCTTCATTTAATTTCTGTACTCAGACAGATCCATCTCACCAAGCTCCAATTCAGAATTGTTCTCAGGACCAGTCAGCCCAATCATAGTACTTTAGAGCAGGAAGAGGAGGAGCTACGAGTGAGGCAACAGCAGGAAGTGACTGTTACAGAGATTAGCATAGATGCTAACAGCCTCTAACTGGCTGCAGAGGCTCAGTGGGGCGAGCAGTCAGCTGGCCCGGAGCCTGTCAGTCATCCAGGCCGGAGCCCTGCTGAACGCCACCTCCTGTACGTCCTTCTGTCAGCAGAGGAAGTCACACACTAGCTCAACATGGCCAGAAAATTAGGTAAGCCTTTACACCAGAGACGAGGTCGCATATAGAGCTGATACCGTCTTTAGTCTGACTGAGCAGGTCACCTGTTGTGTTAGAGCACCTGTAGGCCAAACTGTCAGTCTGTGCAGGGACATGTGTGACACTCCTCAGGTAAGTCCTGTCACAAACCCCGTCTCAGTCTGCAATGAGGACAGCCTTGTCTTTGTGATGCTAACGTTAGCCTCTTGACTCTGTCACTGGTTTCTGCAGACATCTGAGTGAGCACAGATTCTGCTGCTGTCATTCCTCCTCCAGAAAACAGAGTTTGGGGGGGAGCTATCAGGGATCTGTGGGGGGGGCATCAGAGTCAAATCGAGTCAGACCTTGGGTGTGACAGCTACACCCTCTGCTGACTGTTGCTACATGGCTAATTGTCTTAGTTGTGATGTAAACATGAGGTGAACATGTCTCTGACTTTATAACCACAGAAAAAAAAATTTAATACACAAAATGCGCCAGTCTGAAACATAAAAAGACTGTCCTGTCAAGTGAAAGACCAACAATCTGTCAGGGCTGGAACTGTCAAGGCACAAAAGAACTCAATGAGCAGATGAAGCAGGTCCGTGAGGCGAAAGGCAAGGTTTATTTTCAGTCCAAGATCCAGTACACAAAGCAGGCAGAGTCAGGCAAAGGTATCCAAAAAACGACAGGCAAGAAGGCAAGGTCTAAACAAAACAGGTTGTGAACAAACTAATCTATGGAAGGAACACTGGAAAGTGACACTAGGGTACAAACAATCTGGCAACAAGACATGACACTAGGGTTAAATAAACGAGTGATTGGGGTTGATGAGACACAGCTGGGGAAGCACAATCTGGGATCAGGTGTGACAGCGCCAGACAGGAAGAAAAACCTACAGGGAATAAGGAAAGATGGGTGAACTTTCAAAATAAAACAGGAAACAAAAGACAAGACACAAAACAAGAACAAAACAGGTAACTTTACTAAAGAAAAAACAGGATCATGACACAAAAAAGACCAACCTGCCACAAAGAATCAATCAATCTTTATGTGTATAGCTCCAGTTCATAACAAGTGTTAGCTCAAGACACTTTACAATAGAGCAGGCCGAAGACAAACTCTTCAATAATAGATACACATACTGTATATACATATATACAAATACATATAATAAATATATTTGTATATACACAGACACCCATCCAGAGATGGATCCATCCAGGCAGAGACAAAGGGATTGAAATAAGAATTTATGATAGAGACAAACCCATGGACACTCAGATCATGAATCTGTCCTCATCACATTTGTCTCTGCTGAAAATAAATTAAATCAATCAATCTTTATTTATATAGAACCATATTTGTTGAATATAAATGTATTAAAGGTAAGCCCCTTGAGATGTGGCATCTCATTTTCAGAGGGTCCTCATGTCTACATGGTTGTAAAAATAGTTACTATGGATGAATAATCATTACAACCATGGACAGAGAGATCAGTCTAATATTAACATTAATATCTATAATGATTATAGTCTGGAGAGGAATGATGTTGATTAATGTAGCAGCATCTAGCTGAACTGCCATTAAGATGGGTTTAAGTGGTCTAAAAGTATGAATTTATGTTAAATGGTGTCATTTCTGTTGATGGTTGATGCAGGATAGAGCACATGGAGTGGAGCAGGTCCACAGCAGCAGGTCATCCATGATGGTCTGTCACGGTCACACTAATATATGTGTGCTGTCTGCAGGAACTATCATGTATTTAATTTAGCTGATCTCTGAAGTTAGTATCAGGAACTGTAATGATAAAGGAATGGGGCTAAAGGAAAGACAAATAATTTTAATTGTAGTTACTGAAGCTTCATAAGTCCACAGCAGCAGGTGGTCCACACCAAGGCGGTCTACACCAAGGCGGTCTACACCAAGGATCCCAGGAGGTCTACAAGACCAGAGCCAGAGACGAGTACAGGAGCAAACAGAAAGGGGCAGAGGCAGATATTGAGAGAGAGTGTTAGAGAAACAGAGGGATAGAGCCCAGTGTGCCAGATCCCCCCCGGCAGTCTAAGCCTATTGCATCTTAACTATGTATCTAAACTATGGACTATGAGCTGGTCCCTAACTGAAAGCTTTATCAAAGAGGAATGTTTTAAGTCTAGCCTTAAAGGTAGAGAGGGTGTCTGCCTCCTGAACCGTGGTCGGTAAATGGTTCCAGAGAAGAGGAGCCTGATAACTGAAGGCTCTACCTCCCAGACTACTTCTAGAGACTGATGGAACCACGAGCAGGCCAGCATTTTGGGAGCGTAATGTTCTAGAGGGGTTGTACGGCACTACAAGCTCTTTGAGGTAAACTGGTGCCTGTCCACTGAGAGCTTTATAGGTGAGAAGAAGAATCTTGAATTCTATTCTATATTTAATGGGAAGCCAATGCAGAGAAGCTAATACAGGAGTAATGTGGTCTCTTCTCCTAGTTCTAGTCAGTACACGTGCTGCAGCGTTTTGAACCAGCTGAAGCGTCTTAAGAAGAAGAAGACATACTTTATTAATCCCTCAGGTAAATTCAGATTCTTTACACTCTGTTGTAGACATGCTGTACACACATAGGCTGAAGTACACATGCACAAACAGGTCCTGTGATCATGCACTAATGCAGAGATGTCAGAGTGGGCACTTCAGCCGTCAGCTGGTTCCCCTCTCGCTACCAAACCAACTTCCAAACATGCTTCAGTCCCCAGACCAAGTCCTTATGGACTGAGCTACTGCCGCCCCAAAGCGGCTTGCTGGGACAGCCTGATAGAAGAGAATTACAATTACAGTCACAAGAAGACTCATAATAGACTGGTCTGCTGGTCCTGCTGGTCCTGCTGGTTCTGTTGGTTTTGCTGGTTCTGTTGGTTTTGCTGGTTCTGCTGGTCCTGCTGGTTCTGCTGGTTCTGCTGCATTTGGGTCTCGGTGCTGCTCTCTGGTCTCAGTCTGATTCTCCTGATGGACAGCAGGTTGTCTTGATGTGTTTGTGCCTGCATACATTGAGTTCCTGCTATGTGATTGGCTGATGAGCTAAATGTGTTAACCAGCTGTTGAACAGGTGTGCCTAATACAGTGGCCAGCAATCAATATAATTTTATATAAAATAAAATACTTTCAACAAAATAACTCAGTAAGGCTTTATATTTAATAAAATACATTTTGCAATTTAAAACAGCTGAATAAAATAACTTGATTTGATTTTTCAATAAATAAAATACTTTTAATAAAATCACTTAGTATGGCTTCATACTTATTAACAAACTTTTGATAAATGGCTATAATCAAATGAGCTGAATGAAATAACTTAATGTGATTTTATATGAAATAGAATACTTTTAATAAAATAACTAAATGTTGATTAAAATGCTCTGTTTGTGGATGTGTGGTTTAATTTCCTTCAGTGGTCAAAGATCATAAACACGACGGAGCTGCAGTCTCACCTGTACCTGCACTTTACACCTGTTTGATTAACACGCGCGCGCACTGCGGTTTATATCAAAGACTTTTTCAGAGCCATAAAACACGACTCAGTGCGTGGGTGTGTGCGTGTGTGTGTCACTTCATCACGCTCATTAACCCCGTCCCTCTCCACCCCTCCCCCCTCTGACGTCATCAAACCAAACTACTTAAACAGTCCGCAGGGGCACGAGCTCCAACACAAACCTCCACGAGCTCCGGAGTGCGCAGTGTGTGTCTGTGTGCGCGTGCTTCCTCACCGTGAGCGCACACCAAGAGAGAGAGGTGCTGATTGGTTGACTGATCTGCCTCCGCGTGACACACAGGGAGCCGCACGCGCTTATATTAGGCTGCACAGGCTCGCGCTTCAGGCAGAAAACTACACCCGAGGCCACGCGCGCAAGGAGCAGCTTCATCAATTTAATTTAACAAACCGAGAAGGTAAGACAATGATGAATGAATTTATTTAACCAGATTTAATTAATTTAATGTAATTTAATCAGGATTTACTCCTTAGGCTGAAGAAAAACGACCGAGTTCAACATGCTTATTTTATTAATAATTCTTTTTATTGAACTATTTCGGGTAGTTTCCATAAAACATGAAGCTCTCACAGGGTTTTTTTTTACAAATATAATTCTTTTTGAAGAAGGTATAACTGCTGATATGACCGAGTTCAACATGCTTATTTTATTAATAATTCTTTTTATTAAACTATATCAGGTAGTTTCCAGAAAAACATAATGGTTTACCAGTTTTGTTTTGTTTCTTTTTACAAATATAATTATTTTTGAAGCAGGTAAAACTGCAGATATGACTGAGTTCAACATGCTTTTTTTATTTATAATTCTTTTTTTTAAAACTATTTTAGGTAGTTTCCATAAAACATGAAGCTCTCACAGGGTTTTTTTTTACAAATATAATTCTTTTTGAAGAAGGTATAACTGCTGATATGACCGAGTTCAACATGCTTATTTTATTAATAATTCTTTTTATTAAACTATATCAGGTAGTTTCCAGAAAAACATAATGGTTTACCAGTTTTGTTTTGTTTCTTTTTACAAATATAATTATTTTTGAAGCAGGTAAAACTGCAGATATGACTGAGTTCAACATGCTTTTTTTATTTATAATTCTTTTTTTAAAAACTATTTTAGGTAGTTTCCATAAAACATGAAGGTTTTACAGTTTTGTTTTTTTACAGATAAATTCTTTATGAAGGAGGTAAAACTGCAGAGTTTAGCTCTACTTCAAAAATAAACCTTTCTAACTGTTTTCCTCATCTTTAGCCTGGTTCACTTTTTCAAGAATTTATTTGTTTTTTTTTAGGCTCAAGGTAAACACAGAAAACAATAAAGTATCGAGTTAATTACTGATGAATGATGATTAATCACTGATGAAAAAGAAGATGGCAATGGGTTTATTTCGCTGGAACATAAGGGTGAAAGTATTGATAATGTTCATAAATGTAGTCTAATATTTATCTGCTAACTTTTATTAACAAGTAAATCTCACTGAGTTTGTCCATCTGTCTGCGTATCTGTTCAACATGTGCAGCAAATACATTAATGAGATACAGACGTAAAAACTCAAATATGAATGAACCAGAGTCTTATTACATCATCAGTCACAATTTCTGATACATTAATAATCTAAAGAGGGTTTAAAGAGCAGCTCCAGGACACGGTTCCTGCAGTAGCTGCAGTATATATATATGAATGACCATTTCAAATTAAAATAAATTAACAAAGGTTAAAAACAAGCAAAGAAAAGTGAATTTATTAACCATTATTAAACTATAATTAACAGGAGCTTGGAATGTAATAATAAAGGTTGATGATTCAAGTGGAACCTTCACTGTGTACCAACAAAACTACAAAGTAATGTAATTTATGAACATTTATTTATTTGAATTAAAGTCTGACAGGTACTGAGAAACTCTGATATTATATGAACTATCAACAATATTATAAAGTTAAAGGTGCGTAAACAACGTAGAAATGAATAAATTATGGTATGGAAAAGAAAAAGAGGATGGCATTTAATTATGTATTTATTTGTTTATTTACATGGTTTTGAATATCGAGAGAAGAAATTACAAATGGAATCAGATTTATTTCTTAAAATTGTTTCATGAACTGGACGTGTTTGAAATTCATCAGTTCATTTTGATTCCATGTACGACCAAAACTACACACACACACACACACATACTGTATATATAAAGGTTTTAGTTCAATGCTTTATTTAAATTACATTCATGATTCTCAATAAAACTAATGTAAGTATGAATCATTGATCATAGTCCAGTGGACAGAAAGAGTGCCTAAACGCACAATGTGATTTAAACCCTCCTCAGTCTAAAGGTTAATTTTGTTTTTGTGAAAAGTTTTTCTCTGTATTAATGTGTATTTTTGGATTATCACCAATGCTAAATTTACTGTATTTTACATTTATTGATCAGATGTGTAATATGAGTTTCTTTTTCAATCTGATGGGAATGCATGTGATTATCAGCATCATGTTTTCAGCCGAAAAAGACTTTAAAGTTCATTTTTAAGAGAATTCCCAAGAAACGAGTCCTGATGACGTTCACAAGATTTTGTAACACATATGCTTAAGATATAAAAATGTCCTTATATCACCTCTTCATCACGAGAGGGAGATTTATTCTCTGTAAGAAGATTAATCTTGTTTTTCCATGACCTCTCATCACCGAGACTTAAACTGATGCCTGTATTCATTCTGCTTTTACCACTTTAACATGTGTATATATGTTAAAAATTAGTTTAAATAAAAGCTTCAGGCTTTCCTTTGGTTTCTCTTAATCCAGCAGGTCAGCGATTGGGGTTTTTGACAGGACCACCAATACCTGAACAACAGATTATAATCCCTTCAGTCTCAATCGAAGTGTTCATCATGGTGTTTATTTCACAGATCATTAACAGAAAAGACCTCCTGATGGATTTACATGAATATTCATGTGTTTAATGTCTGATGGTATTAAAACATGTCTAACTGTGTGTGTGTGTGGTCAGTCCATGGCGTCCCCGGCCCGCAGCAGCAGCAGCAGCAGCAGTGTGTGGTTCCTGGTCCTCGGGGTCTGCGTGTCCCTGGTGGGGGCCTCGGACTGTGGGAGGGAGTGTGCCCTCTGCGTGTACCGCCTGCTGGGGCAGCAGTCCACCTTCTCCTCTCTGGTAATGTCCCTGTGTCACATTTATGACTGTGTGCGTGTTCATGACCGTGAGCGGCTGATTTAAACCAGGTTATGACCGCAGAGGGCAGTCGTCCTCAGAGGACACTCTGAAGTGTGAATGACAAGTCTGTTGGATCATGTCCACCCTGACTCTGCCTTGACACTGGAACACCACCCTGAGTCCTCCTCCTCCTTCTTTCCCCCTTCTCCGCCCCTTTCTCCTTCCCTTCCTTCTCCTCCTTCCCTCCTCCTCGTCCTCCTCTTCTTCCTCCACTGTCTCTTCTTCCTCGTCCTCCTCTTTCCTCCCCCTCCTTCTCTTACTGTAGTGAGTGTTGCCCCCCGGGCTCTCAGTGCTGTATTAAACAGGTGTCAGTTTGCTGTCAGTGGTTGCCATGGTAACAGCAGTTGTTGAAGCCGATCAGAGCCAAACATCAGCAGCAGGTCTGAACTTTACCACAGAAACTTCAGGGCTACTTTGGGAGGAGTTTAGCATCAGACCAGTCAACCTCCAGTACTATTCCCACAATGCAAAGCGCCAGCTGCTCAGGGGTCAAAATGGTGGACGGCAACAGTGTGTATCAATGGCAACAGCCATAGCATTATAAGCATTAACAATACCATGACACACATATACATATGAGCTTGGTTTTCATTTCCATAAAAATAAATCTAAAAGATTGTGTTGTGGAAGAAAAGCACACAGAATCAAAATAATCTGGATTAACTTGATTATTGTTTGTGTTGATTAGGGATGCACAATTTTATTGGTTTGATATTATAAATTGAAGTACGAGCTCCCAAAAAAGGGCTGATTTTATGTCAGCAGATCAGTAAATCAGGGTTTATAGCTCCAAAATTACAAATAAATCCTGATCCTTAGTGTTACTGTTAAAGATACACTTTAATGGACTTTTGTATCTTAACAATATTTTACCATAATATCTACAGTTACCTACTTTAAAAATTCTATGCAGTGGTTTACAGTACATTGCCAAAGATTGTGGGGAAACAAACTGATTTCTGTAAAATTTAAAGCATTTTAATATAAAATCTCCAGTTACCTACAGTAAAATGCCTATATAGAAATTTACTGAAAAGGGCAGTGGATCAAGAGAAAATTCCATTTTCCCAGGAAAACTGACAAACAGCAGGCAAGATGTCTATGAGTAAATGTTTCTCATTTTTGTGTGAGACAAATGTTTGAGTAAACTTGTTTTATTGGACAAAGATTCTGTGATATATAAAATCACATAAAAAATATGATTTTTATTTTTTCCACAGCATGATCTTTCTAATGAATGATCATTAAAACTGTTAAATTATAGTAATGTAAACTAAAATACAACAAGTTCAATGTAATTTAAGATGCACTGAAAAGTTGTGGAATAAAATATGGTAATGATACTGTTAATGAAAAAACTGTAAGGATGTTTTTGATAATGCAGTAATTATGCTGTAAATCAAAATAGAGTAATGCTGCTGCAAAGACATTTGCAGTAACTTACTGGCTTCTTGTTGCCAGTAAGTTCCTGCAAAATATACAACCTTTTGACAGTGTATATTTCAGATATAACAAAGGGTCATCCAAATAACCTAATTTAGTCATTTTTATATATCAGCATCAGCCAAAATATGTTAAGAAATATCAGCAAAAACCCAGTATGGTGCATCCCTAGTGTTAATGAAGCTTCTGTAGACAGAGTCACTCTGAGCCAGGCCAGTAGGTGGCAGTAATGAGACTGAAGTGATGGTTACTGTCGGATAGCAGGTCAGGTGTGGCTGGTCTGACAGCTGATTGGTCAGACCATCGATGACATCAGCCAGTGCTAGATAGTGGACACTGACTGTAGGAGGACCTGCACAAAGTCATGTGACATCAGCCGTTGACTGTCAGAGTCTGAAGCAGCCATACTGTAAACACCTTCAACTCAACTTTGGATCAACCTACTGACAGACAGAGAGGACGAGCTGAGGCGGGGCCTAATGTTGTCTGACCAATAGAGACACAGCGTGGGCTTGTATCCATGTCAGCCATGTTTCTGACTATCCAACCAGAGGTCAGGTGAGATATAAGACACTCACCTGTTTAAACGGCCTGAGTGACGTCTGAGGCTTCTGTTTATTAACATGTAGTGATGTTTATTCCAAAGACCGTCATGCTGGGGACATCCAAACAGACTCAGGTTAGTCCTGGGTACGAGGGGACATCTGTATGAGCCAGAGTAATAGAGGGAGAACTTTAGCAGGTAGAGCCTCAGGTAGGACAGGTCACAGGTCACCTGGTGGAGCAGATGATGAGCCTGGAGGTCCACTACTGTCCCCAGTGGGACAGGGCTGCTCCTGGACCTTCATCAGAGCTCTGTAGTTTCCTTCAGACTGTCGAGTGTGGTCGTCCTGATCGGTCAGATGGACTAGAAGTCTGATGAGGCCACCTAGGCCTGCTGGGCCTGTGAGACTCCTGTCGTCCCTCTCCCTGAGGTGATACCTGCACGGCTGTCATTTGGCCCACGCTGTGTCCTCGTCCTCCACGCCATCTCCAAACCTTGGCAGTGTCATGGCGGCTTCCTCTGCTCACAGCTCTCATACACCAGGCACAGAGGTGATGACTGTGTTGTGCTGTCGGCTGCTGGAGCTTCATGCTAGAGCAGAGCAGAGCATCATGGGATAGAGGCATACAGGACAGGTCACCTGCATCCTGGATTCACAGGTGTGCACTGACAAACCATTGCCCACCTGATTCCACGTCTGTCTTCAGGTTCAGGCTGAGCTCTGTCACAATGAGATCATCCTTTTAAGGACAAAGGGGCGGAGCTACGATGGGTTAGCTCTGCTGAATGTGACCTCAGGTGTGACCTCTATACAGAGAAAACAGGATGAAACAGGAAGTGCAGTTCAACGAGCTGTAAACGGTCCACACATAAGCTCGGACAGGAGCTCTTTCTTTAGATGTGTATACATGGCGCCTCTGCAGATTAGAAAAATCCACCCCCCCACTCGAGATGGACCTAAAAATCAGATGATTGTAGGTGTGTGTCAAACCAGGACCTACAGAAAAGCCTCTTAGACCCACACTGTAACATCAAGGAAGTCCTGCTTGGTTTGGTTCTTCCTGATCACTGGGATTGTTCCCAGATGGACTGGACATGTAGTCATGGACACATGAAACAGTCCTTCTAGTGTGTCGGGTTAATGTTGAAATATTTGATTCATCCCTCCTGTTGTTTCCTAATAAATCAGATTTTCATATTTGACTGTCAGGTTCACCTCAGGGTCTTTGACAGAGCTTTTACCTGCTTCTGGTGATGTGATGGTCCCAGTGATGTGATTGTCCTGTTGTGAGTTTCCCAGTGATATGATCTTCCTGGTGATGTGATCGTCCTGATCGTCCTGGTGTGCTGGATGCTGCAGACCGCTCTGAGGCCATCTGCCTCCTCATCCTCTCTTCTTTTTGTGTCTCCTCAACCTCTTTATCCGCCTGTTCTCCTACTTTACTCCTCCATCTTTAGTGTCACCTAGTGCTACATCAGTGCAGCAGGTAGTGCATGTGGGCACCCCTGACCTGTAGGCCCCTGTAGTAAACAGCATGGGCCTGATCTACTAAAGGTTTGCGTGTATAAAAACACATGCAAACTTGATAGTGCATGCAAAGCTGATCTACTAACGGTGCAGCAAGGACTGCGTCTGTCAAATGAGCAAAATAGCATACGCAGTCCATTTACCACGTTTGCCTGAATTTGACTGAATTTGACTGAATTTTTTGATGAACGACAGAAAGATTTGGAGGCTGTCTGTCATTATGATGGACTGGAAACAGAGAGAGGATCCAGTGTGCCATCATACTCATGCAGACGCATGCGTAAAATAAAGCCTCTCTGTTTTGTGCTCTTAATACATCGTGGAGGAGGTCATTTAACCTGTGTAAAAAAAATCTTCATAGCCGTAATCACTCCGTCACTCAGAGCTGACTGCATCCCACTCTCCACACACTGACAGCTCCTAAACTCAATGTTAGTGCGTAAAAGGCGAGAGTACCCACGCGGTCTGTGTGTGCATAAATGTAAGACTGCTCTTCACGTGAGAGGTTGTTGGTGATGAAGCTGTGTAACTATGTGAATGCTGTCATTTAGATTATGTTTAACTGGAATCAGAAAAGGGAAATTTAAAATGGCGGATCAAAATATGTTAAGAGGGAAAAGTGGCGACCTTGTCCGTCCAAATGACAGACAACTAAACACGTTACTGCAAGTGTGTTCATTTGCCTCAAACTCCATGGCTTCAAACTTCATTTTTCATTTACAGACACTCTGCTCTCCCAAAATCTCCATGGTGACAGCACACGCAAAATCCTCCATTAAAGAGGGCGCTCCACACCACTGTTATCACCTGTTATCAATAGGGCACACAGTGATAGTAGATCACCTGCAACACGCCCACTAATAGCACAGGCAATTTTTTAGTTTGCACACGCAGTGTAGCACTCGTTATTCTGGATCTTAGTAGATCAGGCCCCATGAGTGGTAGACTGCACAGGTGTTGGTGCTGACTTTACCAAATCAGTCTGATGCTGTGCAGATATTTTAGCTAAGCCCAATGCTCATACATTTACAGTACATACTGAGAGCATGGAGGGTTTTCAGATACAGTCAGAGGCCACCTGTGAACTCAGCACCAGATAAACCTGACATCATGAATTGAAAAAGGACCATGTAACTTAAATCTTAGATATCTGACATTATGATAAGAAAAAGGACAATGTAACTTAAATCTTAAATATCTGATATTATGATATTAAAAAGAAACATGTGACTTAAATCTTAGATATCTGACATTATCATATTAAAAATAACATGACTTAAATCTTAAATATCTGACATAATGATAATTAAAAGAAACATGTAACTTAAATCTTTAACTTCTGACATTATGATATTAAAAAGGACCTTGTAACTTAAATCTTAAATATCTGATATTTTGATACTTAAACCGACCACGTAACTTAAATCTTAGATACCTGATATGACAATACAAAAGACCATGTAACTTGAACTTTTTTAATGTGTTTGCTAATTCTGAGACTTTAAAACATCTAATAATTATTTCATGATCCAGTAAAATACATATATTTTTACAGCACATTTTAAAATACAATTAATTCACCAAAGTACTGCTGACTTGATTAGATAAAAATATATTTAGAGTAGATAAAAAGATATTTCAGTTTGTGGACCAAAGAGGATTTTAAAAAGTTTGTCCTGGACTTCAGATAAACTCTTTCATTAAGTGTTGTGTCCAGTTTTCTGGAAGATTGTGCCACGCACCGGGCCTCTATGCTATAATGCTTTGCTGCTCTAAGTCTGTTCTTCTAGAGATGTGCAGTAGACAAAAACTTCAGTCAACAAACAGACAGATGCGTTGGGTCTGCAGAGTCAACTCCAACAAACAAAGGCGAGACAGCATTTTTATAGTATATTTTGTGGGCGTTACATGGAACACAGACTCCTTCTCTCTTAAAAATATTTCTGATTGTATGGTTTCAATCGTGTCATGACATGATTGAATAATTCCAGGTGATAATGTTCCATGATGTGCAACTTTGAGGTCGCTGCGATTGATACGATCAGCTACAGCTATTTGTTCACTGTACTGCACAGGGACAGATATGCAGCTCCTGAGACACACACACACAGTTTGTCTGTTGGTTCTGTCTGTAGAGAGAGTGAGACACACACACACAGTCTGTCTGTTGGTTCTGTCTGTAGAGAGAGTGAGACACACACACACAGTCTGTCTGTTGGTTCTGTCTGTAGAGAGAGTGAGACACACACACACAGTCTGTCTGTTGGTTCTGTCTGTAGAGAGAGTGAGACACACACACACAGTCTGTCTGTTGGTTCTGTCTGTAGAGAGAGTGAGACACACACACAGTCCGTCTGTTGGTTCTGTCTGTAAAGAAGTGAGACACACACACACAGTCTGTCTGTTGGTTCTGTCTGTAGAGAGAGTGAGACACACACACACAGTCTGTCTGTTGGTTCTGTCTGTAGAGAGAGTGAGACACACACACAGTCTGTCTGTTGGTTCTGTCTGTAGAGAGAGTGAGACACACACACAGTCTGTCTGTAGGTTCTGTCTGTAGGGAGGGTGAGACACACACACACAGTCTGTCTGTTGGTTCTGTCTGTAGGGAGGGTGAGACACACACACACAGTCTGTCTGTTGGTTCTGTCTGTAGAGAGAGTGAGACACACACACACAGTCTGTCTGTTGGTTCTGTCTGTAGGGAGGGTGAGACACACACACACAGTCTGTCTGTAGGTTCTGTCTGTAAAGAAGTGAGACACACACACACAGTGTGTCTGTAGGTTCTGTCTGTAGGGAGGGTGAGACACACACACACAGTCTGTCTGTTGGTTCTGTCTGTAGAGAGAGTGAGACACACACACAGTCTGTCTGTAGGTTCTGTCTGTAGGGAGGGTGAGACACACACACACAGTCTGTCTGTTGGTTCTGTCTGTAGGGAGGGTGAGACACACACACACAGTCTGTCTGTTGGTTCTGTCTGTAGGGAGGGTGAGACACACACACACAGTTTGTCTGTTGGTTCTGTCTGTAGGGAGGGTGAGACACACACACACAGTCTGTCTGTAGGTTCTGTCTGTAAAGAAGTGAGACACACACACACAGTGTGTCTGTTGGTTCTGTCTGTAGGGAGGGTGAGACACACACACACAGTCTGTCTGTAGGTTCTGTCTGTAAAGAAGAGAGACACACACACACAGTCTGTCTGTTGGTTCTGTCTGTAGGGAGGGTGAGACACACACACACAGTTTGTCTGTTGGTTCTGTCTGTAGAGAGAGTGAGACACACACACAGTCTGTCTGTAGGTTCTGTCTGTAGGGAGGGTGAGACACACACACACACAGTTTGTCTGTTGGTTCTGTCTGTAGGGAGGGTGAGACACACACACACAGTTTGTCTGTTGGTTCTGTCTGTAGAGAGAGTGAGACACACACACAGTCTGTCTGTAGGTTCTGTCTGTAGGGAGGGTGAGACACACACACACAGTCTGTCTGTTGGTTCTGTCTGTAGGGAGGGTGAGACACACACACACAGTCTGTCTGTAGGTTCTGTCTGTAAAGAAGTGAGACACACACACACAGTCTGTCTGTAGGTTCTGTCTGTAGGGAGGGTGAGACACACACACACAGTCTGTCTGTAGGTTCTGTCTGTAAAGAAGTGAGACACACACACACAGTCTGTCTGTTGGTTCTGTCTGTAGGGAGGGTGAGACACACACACACAGTCTGTCTGTTGGTTCTGTCTGTAGGAAAGGTGAGACACACACACACAGTTTGTCTGTTGGTTCTGTCTGTAGGGAGGGTGAGACACACACACACAGTCTGTCTGTTGGTTCTGTCTGTAGAGAGAGTGAGACACACACACAGTCTGTCTGTAGGTTCTGTCTGTAGGGAGGGTGAGACACACACACACAGTCTGTCTGTAGGTTCTGTCTGTAGGGAGGGTGAGACACACACACACGGTCTGTCTGTTGGTTCTGTCTGTAGGGAGAGTGAGACACACACACACAGTCTGTCTGTTGGTTCTGTCTGTAGAGAGATTGAGACACACACACACAGTCTGTCTGTTGGTTCTGTCTGTAGGGAGGGTGAGACACACACACACAGTCTGTCTGTAGGTTCTGTCTGTAGGGAGAGTGAGACACACACACACAGTCTGTCTGTTGGTTCTGTCTGTAGGGAGGGTGAGACACACACACACAGTCTGTCTGTTGGTTCTGTCTGTAGGGAGGATGAGACACACACACACAGTCTGTCTGTAGGTTCTGTCTGTAAAGAAGTGAGACACACACACACAGTCTGTCTGTTGGTTCTGTCTGTAGGGAGGGTGAGACACACACACACAGTTTGTCTGTTGGTTCTGTCTGTAGGGAGGGTGAGACACACACACACAGTCTGTCTGTTGGTTCTGTCTGTAGGGAGGGTGAGACACACACACACAGTTTGTCTGTTGGTTCTGTCTGTAGGGAGGGTGAGACACACAAACACAGTCTGTCTGTTGGTTCTGTCTGTAGAGAGAGTGAGACACACACACAGTCTGTGTGTAGGTTCTGTCTGTAGGGAGGGTGAGACACACACACACAGTCTGTCCGTAGGTTCTGTCTGTAGGGAGGGTGAGACACACACACACAGTCTGTCTGTTGGTTCTGTCTGTAGGGAGAGTGAGACACACACACACAGTCTGTCTGTTGGCTCTGTCTGTAGGGAGAGTGAGACACACACACACAGTCTGTCCGTTGGTTCTGTCTGTAGAGAGATTGAGACACACACACACAGTCTGTCTGTCGGTTCTGTCTGTAGGGAGAGTGAGACACACACACACAGTCTGTCTGTTGGTTCTGTCTGTAGGGAGAGTGAGACACACACACACAGTCTGTCTGTTGGTTCTGTCTGTAGGGAGAGTGAGACACACACACACACACACTCTGCTGATCTAAGCTGTAAACCTGCCTTCATGGATGACTACAGAGGCATGGCCCAGAGACCTCCGCAGAGTAACTTTGTGATGTTATTATCTAATAAATGGACAGATCTGTGGTCTTGTTCAACTTTATCTAAACTATCACTGTTCTTCCTGTCCCATTATATTTTGAATACAGCTTTCCTTCTAACATTAATAAACACCAAAAAATGTCACGACACCAGATAACTGTGTGTCTACAGACAGGGAGCAGCAGGTTGATCAGAGGGATCTGACTGGCTGTCCCCCCCGCAGGTATGGTTGTACCTGCATTAATGCAGCCCTGTAGTTTCCTCACAGCCTTAAATCGTCTCAGTCGTCTCTTCTAACCATCTCAACAGCCAGACATAAAAATATCTCACAGCTCAAACTGAATATCATCACTCCCAGCTGCCTCTTCTCTTCGTGTGAAGCATCGTGACTCGTGTTAGCTCCTCATTACAGCCACCAGGGGGGGCTAACGCCCCCACCACCACCACCACGGCCCCCCCATGGCCCCCCCATGGCCCTCCAGGTGCCAATAAGTCCTCAATTCAATTTTCCTCTTCGTTAAGTCTGTCTCTATAAGCCGCAGGCAGTGAAAGCTCAGCAGGAACCTCCCCACACGTCTCTAAAGAGGAAGGCTAACAGCTGAACCACTGCAATCACATATACCAGCGGGGGGGGGGGGGGGGGGGGGAATACCGAGGCCCTGGGGCCCCACAGGGGACTCAGGTCAGAGGCCTGGAAACAGCAGTCAGTGGTTATATATTCAGTCCGACCCCTCAGGTCAAAGCGAGCACCTGCTGAATCAGCACTCTGATGCTGAAGCACGAAGGGGGCATGTGGTCCTGATTCTGGCCCGTCTGTGTGGTATGAGGAGGTTATGGAGGGGAAGGCAGAGTATTACTGTTAGGCCCCGTCTAGGGGTGACACACCGTGAATAAACCCAAATCCACGAGTCCTGAGATGCCACTGGAGTCAGTTTGCAGTGTGAACCCACGTATCGGTACAATTTATTACAAATTAAATATTTACAACAATAACAGAACTTAAATTACCTCGAGGCCACCGTCTCTACTTAACCATCTATGAAACAAAAGGATAACATGAAAGAGCTACAAAGCTATAATCTGGTGCAGAGCATCCCTGCTCTGATGAATTTAATGTTTTTTTCTTCACATGGTCCCTGACAAATAAAATAAAAAATAAAATAAAATAAAAACACTGCAACAGTTAGCCTGACGAGCACTGTTGAGCTGGGGTTTCCTCCTCCTGTGGTGACCTCAGCGAGCCCTTTGAATTGGTCATGTCCCTCCTTAAGAGCATATCGCAGATGACCTTCAGATGACCTCAGTCCAACAGGGGGCAGAGGCATGCACACATCAAACAGCACTCTCGACACACACACTCATTCACACTGAGGGCACAGGGGAACCCTCCCAACACAGCCAAAAAAATATGACCAGGGTCATAACAAATATAACATAACAACAACATAATAACAGACTGGTCAACTGATGTCCTGTCAGAGATAACAAATAATAACACAATAACAAACTGATCAACTGAAGTTGTGTCAGAGATAACAAATAGTAACATAATAATAACATAATAATAACACAGTAACAGACTGATCTGATGATGTCCTGTCAGAGATAACAAATAATAACACAATAACAAACTGATCAACTGAAGTTGTGTCAGAGATAACAAATAGTAACATAATAATAACATAATAATAACACAGTAACAGACTGATCTGATGATGTCCTGTCAGAGATAACAAATAATAACACAATAATAACATAACAACAACATAATAACAGACTGATCAACTCAAATTGTGTCTCAGATAACAAATAATAACATAATAATAAGACAGTAACAGACTGATCTGATGATGTTCTGTCAGAGATACATATGTTAACAGAATAATAATAACATAACAACAGACTGACTGGATGACGTCCTGTCAGAGCTAACAAATAATAACGCAATAATAACATAACAACAATGTTATAACAGACTGATCAACTGAAGTTGTGTCAAGGGTAACAAATAGTAACATAATAATAACATAATAATAACACAGTAACAGACTGATCTGATGATGTCCTGTCAGAGATAACAAATAATAACACAATAACAAACTGATCAACTGAAGTTGTGTCACAGGTAACAAATAGTAACATAATAATAACATAATAATAACACAGTAACAGACTGATTTGATGATATCCTGTCAGAGATTACAAATAATTAAAGCTGCAAGCAGCGCTGGTTGGATCCTCACACCCGTTTGACCCCCAAAGTCCATTTTGAAGTTTTCATCTGAACCCCTTTGACCTGCTCAGGGTTAGACTGATGTGTGTGCCTGCAGCTCTGTGAGGATTCATCATGTTATGCAGGCAAACAGAGACGTTTCAGTTCATTTGAATGGAGAGAGTCAGGAAAACATCCCCTCTTTGAGATTGTATTGCCACAAAAGACTTGTAGTTACAGACTTAGTTTAAAGCTTAAAAGAGCCACAAGGCTTGGACCTGCAAATGTCCAGTTTACATGTTGTTGCTGTCTGTTACTGTTTTAGAGGTATGACAATTTAAGTTTTGTTTTTACTTGCTCCTCCTCAGACTTTATAATGAGTGCGTATAAATCGCCCACAGTGTGTGACATTACCACCTGCATGGGGGAGAGTGAAGTCAACTAAAAATTTTTGAAACTTCTCACTGATGCCACAATTTTGACCAAATTTTGTTGAAATATCACCAAATAGTAAAAACAATCCATGTAAGTTTGAAAGCTGGAGGACTGTCTTTTTGTGTACAGACCAGAGTTCAACAGCTGTTCCTTTTGTCCCCATTCATTTGAATGGGAGGCTGGAGGAGGGCTGCTTCGGGATGACCAACTTTGAAGGCTTGATATTCGGAAACAGTTTGAGAAACAACAAATTCCTTCAGGCCTTTTGATCAGCATGGCCTACTGTGACATCTGACATCCACCTCCATGCTCAATCCTCCCAGCTTTCATGTCAGATCAGTTCAATGGTAGCCACCAGAGCCCTAGAAAGAGATGTTTGTGTCATTGAGGGTCCGAACGCGAGAGGGTCGCGTGGTTCATGTAGCAGCCCAATAGTTCCAAACAAAGCTCGAGATCATTTTAAACTGCTTAGCCATGATTTCTTCAATATTTCCTTCGATATTTTCCATTGTTTACATAAATATATGAATATAGATAAATTCAAATATGACCCATATGCCATGCACTTGTATAGGAGAATAATTACTGTGATAATGTGGACAGAAGACTAGCCCGCTTTACTTACATTCTTGACTAGAAAACATTGCTTGACACTGTAACGTTACTAAATTTCCTTGTTTATAACATCAGCGTTGGTGATTTGGAAAATTACTGACTTGTTTTAAACATTTCAGACAGGAAGGAAGAAGCCTGTGTGATCCTCCTGAGTAGGAAAACATGTTCAGATGTTTTAAGGACATTGTCTATGCTGTAACTTAGCTTTATTAAATTAGAGCATGTAGGAAACTCTGTCTAGTGAAGTATAAAATATCTAATTTTATCTTATCTATCTACTGTATTTATATAAATATGTATATATACATAAATGAAAGGGACACCTGATGACTGAAAAAAATAGGGAGGACAGGAGGAAAACCAATCCACAGGGTTGTGTTCCTTTTACAAGTTGACTACTTATCCACACTTTCTTATATTCAATGAAAATTAAGGAATAAAACAAAGGCTTACACAATTTCTTAAAAACAGTTTATTCAATCCTGTTGTTTTCAGATTAACCACACAGGTCTAATGTTAAAGAGTATTCATCAAGGATGTGAGATGTTACAAGAAGCAGACCAGTGACCACATTAAAACTAATATTTTGTTTAAAATTGAAGCTGTCACACTTTCAATTACACTGTTAATTAGATTTGAATGTGCTTGTAAAATGGTCATCATTAAAATGTCAACTGTAGCTTCCTACCTGTAAAGTGACCTTCGAAAAAAGTGAAAAACATACCTTCCCCATTGGAATATTGTTTGGAACTATGGAGGGCTCCCGTGATCCGCCATTGCTGTCAAATAATTGGCCCATTGGTGTCTACGGAGTTGACGTAACTCTATCTTTCCATGGCTCTGGTTGCCATCAGCTCCTTGTGTTCATGTTTTTCATGATAATGCTTTAGAAATTATGAAAATGGAGTTCATTCATGCAGATTTTATCAATAAACAAACCCTCATTATTTTCTCTTTTAAAACATGAATAAATAATTGTCACTTCAGATTTCAGTATTTGGCTTTTGCCACAGAGCTCTCTCTTGTTAAAGCTCTCCAAACCTTCCAAAAATACCCGCTGGTCCCTCTGGAGTACTCTGACAGATCTGGACCCGCAGCAGTCAGTGGTGTGAGGGGTGGTCTGGGACCAGCAGTGGTTCGGTCTGCTCCGTGGTCCAGTGGATCTGTTCCTCAGTAAACGTGTGAGCGGGGGTCCAGGACAGATGGTGAGAGGACTGATGGGATGATTGTGGGTCTGCTCGGGGACTCAGACGGTGAAATAAAAGATAACAGGAGCCGCAGTGATCTGTGAGAGCAGCTGCTCCAACCACCCCACTGACTCCATCACTCTGTCCCTCTGTGAGCACAGAGCTGCAGAGAGGGGATGAAGAGGATGATGATGATGGTGAAGATGAAGATGATGAAGAACATGACGATAATGAAGATGATGATAATGAAGATGATTTTGAAGATGGTGGTGATTAAGATGATAGTGATGAAGATGATGAAGAACATGACGATAATGAAGATGATGATGAAGATGAAGATGATGATAATGAAGATGATTTTGAAGATGGTGGTGATTAAGATGATAGTGATGACGATGATGATGGTGAAGATGAAGATGATGAAGAACATGACGATAATGAAGAAGATGATGATGATGATGAAGATGATGATAATGGTGATAATGAAGATGATGGAGATGAAGATGAAGAAGAAGATGAAGATGATGATGGTGGTTTACTGTCAGACCATATCAGTCGCTCAGCTCTTGAATTCAAAATCTTGGTCCGTCAGCATAAAAGCATCAAAAGCATCAATCATGATTAACTTAAAGTCTAACTCTTTTTTCCCAGCCCCCCTGAACATCTCACGCTCCTGCTTTAACCCTTAGATGCCCATTTGTCCATTTTTGGACACTTTAAATCTCCTTAAATGATGTTTTGTCCATTGAATGCTCACTGGTTTGTTCAGGCAGGTGTGTTTTTACTCAGTTTTCTAAGGTCTATTGTCATGAGTTTTTATGCGTGTGAAAGTCGAGGACTCAGTGGACCAAACCTTGCACGTAGCGTGCAAAGCGCTCACACGCCCGCAAGCCTACCAGACACTCTTTCTCGATCTGGGAGTATCTCCTCTCTGAGTCTGATGGCGTGCGGGAGCAGAATGCCACTGGCTTCAGGCCATCCTTGTGTTTTTGTAGGAGGGCAGCTCCTAAGCCATAGCTGCTTGTGTCTGCGCTGATGACAGTTTTTCAGTTGGCATTGTAATATGCAAGTGTTGGTGCTGACACAAGCATAGCTTTAGCAGCAGAAAACGCCTGTTCCTCTGCATCACCTCATATCCACTCATTCTCTCTCCTTAGCAGACTGGTGATGGTGTGTAACATTGTAGAGAGGCCTGGCAGGAACCTCCCCACGTAGTCAAATAGACCCAGGACCTGACGTAGTTCATCCACATTGGTCGGACTTGGCATGTTTGTGATAGCTTTCGCTTTGTCTCATGCCCTAAGCACTGATGATGAGGCCAAAGTACTGTATCTCTGACTTGCCGAAGTGGCACTTTGCTTTGTTCAGCTTCAAGCCACTATCTTTTATGATCCTCAGAACAGCGTTACGACGGCTGTCATGTTCCTGCTTTGTTGCTCCAAAGACGAGTATGCCGTCCATCACCATGACAACTCCTGCATGACCCTTTAACAAGACTGACATCTGTCTTCGGAAGATCTCGGGAGCGGACGTGATTCCAAATGTCAGATGTTGGAAGCAGAATCTGCCGATGGGTGTTATGAATGTTGTTAGTTTTTGACTGCTTGCATCCAACAGGATCTGCCAAACTCCACATGAAGTGTTCAGTGTAGAGAACACTTTAGCCAACTTTGGAGCAATATCTTCCAGTGTAGGTAAAATAAAATGCTCACATTTCACTGCTTTATTTAAAGGTCCCATATTTTGCTCCTTTTCTGCAGTTTAACATGGATCCTTGATGTCTTCATGAAACCGTAGTAACATGCTTTGGACCAAAAAGCCTATGAATAAAGCACAGCAGCATTCTTCCCACACTCACATAACCGCTCTGTTCACAATTACCAATTTTGAGGGTGTTGCCTTCATATGCTAATGAGCTAGCAGTGTACATACGGCAATTCATGATAGAGCAGCGGAACTCCAGCGAAGCGGGGGCTCCAGCCATGCGCCGCTTACAGTCCTGAACACATACAAACCCTGAATTCACGCTACCACACATGGTTACAACAGTGAAGCTCTTTTCCCCCAGACATCACAGGCTAACGCACAACATGCTAACCGCATTGGGATAGCCACAACTTAGCCTACCTTCCGGGCTAACGTTAGCACATACAAAGGGACCTGGGGTGGGTAAAGGGCTGATTATATTCAGCCAACTGTTAAACTTCTCTTACTGAACACACACTAACCACAAATTCAAGCCATTTAACAGAAAACAGCAATCTGGTTTCCCCCAAACATCACAGGCTAACACACGACATGATAACCTTGGCCTAGTCACCACAGTGGGACTGATTATATTCAGACAACTGTTAAACTTCTCTTGACTAATGTAAGAATGCTCATACACTGAAGTTTATCCTTCAGACTTTCAAAAAGTAACGTGAACATTGACGAACATGTTCTGCAGTTACCTCTTGTTTACTTCACCCTGCTGTTAGCATTAGCTCGTAGCAATGAGCAAAATAAATACTACAAAGCATTAAAATACTCACATTTCCATCATCAGGTTTAGCGACTGATTCAGGAAAAGTCTAGTTCCCAGTCCTGTGTTAAACTGACTGAAGTTGAAGAAGCAGTCGGACGTGAAGTGACTGGCACACACATACAGGTTTTAGCCGACTGTAGCTGCTCATTCCCTTCAAAACTAAAATGAATCCACTGGCCCTTTGGTCCTCCAAGGATGGTAGCCTATATGTGAAGACATATCAGTCAGTCAATCTATCAATCAACTTTATTTATAGAGCACTTTAAATACAAACAAAGTTTGTATATATGTGGCTGTTTCAGCCAACAACTGAGCAGTGACAGCTTCTGAGCTTAGACATGCTGAACACAGATCTCTCACTAAGAATATAAACAACATGGCTGCTCTTCACAGAGGAATCTCTCCAGCAGCGGGGGGAGGGGGGGACACTCAGGTAGACGAATCAGGTTAGGTATGCAAATCAAAAATACACTGTTATGTAACAGTATATCCACAGACTCAACAACTCACTGAATACCATGAGTTTACATTCATGCAGCCTACTAAATACAGGTTTTGTTGTCTACTCTCACATTTTGTGGGCTGGGTGGAAGGCCAAATACCCAAAAATGTGTTCAAAAGCCTTAAAAAAGTGGTTTTTGCATAATATGTCCCCTTTAAACCCTTCAGATCCACACATACTCTCACTAGTTCTCCGTTCCTCTTTTCCACAGGAACCATGGGGGCACACCAGTCGGTGGGCTCAGTGACCTCCTCTATCATGCCCATGTCTAGCATCTGCTTCAGTTCAGTCTCAACTTTCAACGGGGGGGGGGGGGATGCGGCGTGGCTTAGTCAGAATATAAGGCTCTGTGTCTGCTTTTAGTTCAGTTTTCACAGGTTCACACTTAAGCAGACCAATGTCCCCATCACCTCACCCAGCATGTCTGTATCTATGCTGTTGATGCGCTTGACTAGCCTCATCCTCTTGGCGACGCTCCCACCCAGTAAGTTGTGAGCCCTCTTATAACCGTGACCCAGTACTGGTATTTCCGCCCTTTGAACTGGGTTGTTGCCAAGAATTTGCACCTCGCCCCCAGGACTGGTGATAAACTGTCTTCTGTGCTTTAATGAATTTTTCTCTCAGTGGCAGTCTGTTAAATGTAGTTGGACATTACAGTGAAGTCAGCATCTGTGTCAGTTTTAAACTCCACAGTGCTGTTAACAGGTAACTTTACAAACCACTCAACTCCTGAATCTGGCTGCTCAGTTACGGCTGCCTTAGGTTCAGTTACTGCTCCCAGGAAAACACATCATCTCCATCCATTGTATCATCAGCTGCCACTGTCACCTCTTTCAGCATTTTAGTTTTACAGGCTGCTTCAAAATGTCCAACTTTACTGTATTTTCTGCACTTCTTATTCTTAGCTGGGCAGAGCAGTGTTTTCCCGTGTTGTCTATTGGAAGGTGTACATGTAGCAACAGGTTTTGACTCACCATGCACCTGCTGGCCCCGCCATTGTGAATCATTTTCACTCCTTTTGGCGCCAAACAGCCATCCTCCTTGACTCAAAGCATCCACAGTACATGAGCGTCATCATCTAGCTGCTCCTCATCATACACAAAAGATTCAAAGATAGCCACTATATCTCTCCCCAAGGCGTAGAGAACCGTGTTCACCTGCACCTGTCTTTGTCCAGCTTCGACGCTATTCTGAAGCGGTCAAACCGCCAGCGCCACACCGGCCATTCTGCAGGGCGGGTGAAGTTAAAGGGCTCAGGCGGTCTAAACTTTGCCATTCTCACTCTAAAGGCATCCTGTCAGCCAATTCTGACACCATGTCATAAGTTTTATTCATGTGTGAAAGACGAGGACTCTCTGGACTTGCTGCAGCGTTCAGCAGCCATTTGTTAACAGCATGTAAACAACGTGCATGACACTCTCTTACTTCGCGCACACATGAGATCACACTCTAGTCTATAGTATTCTGTGAGAGGCCCTCTGGTGACCTCTCTGGACCTGTTCAAACACGTTATAACAATGATTCATACAAACATCAGGGTACATTTGAAAGCATCATTAACTCAGGACAAAAGTTGACCTCCTTTCTGATGTGTCCACTTTTTGGACTTCAGTCAAAATCTGATCCTGTACAAAAAGCGAAACCACATTCAGATCAGTCTGATTGTCTATCAGTGACACGTCCCAGACCATTATCCCTCTGGAGCTTTTATTTATAGGAAATAAGGATTTTATTTTTCATCAAAAACATTTTGTCCTCCTGAGGTGTTCGGAGCTACTACACAAACCCTCTTGTTCTCACACCGTCATCACTGACTGACTGTCTTTTTTCAGACATGCTCACTGGAGTGTAAGGGCGGGCTGGACAGCCAGAAGCTCCGCCTGTGCCGAGACCTCCTGCTGGACGAGGAGGACCACCTTGGTCTGGATGTGGACCCCCGAGAACAGCAGGAACAGGAAGCAGCCGGTGCAACTGACAACGACGGCGCAACCTCACCTGAGCACCTGCTGGCCAAGAAGTATGGAGGCTTCATGAAGCGCTATGGCGGCTTTATGTCCCGACGCGCCTCCTCTCCAGAGGGGGCGCTGGAGGAGCCCGGGAGCCCTGACGAGGAGGAGAGCATTCGTCTGGAGATCCTAAAGTTGCTGAACGCAGCGACAGAGCACGGCGGGGAGGGGGAGGGGCAGGGCGGGGAGGAGGTGAAGAGGTACGGGGGCTTCATGCGTCGGGGTGAAGAGGGGGCGGCCCACAGCGACCTGCTGGAGGCGGTGCTGGGGCGGGGCCTGAAGAAGCGTTACGGGGGCTTCATGAGGCGTGTGGGGCGGCCCGAGTGGCTGGTGGACAGCAGCAAGAGCGGAGGGGGGCTGAAACGGGCGTGGGAGAACAGCAGTGAGCCACAGAAGAGGTATGGGGGCTTCATGGACTGAAACTGTACTTATGACCCCTCCCCCCAGCAAACACCCCCCCCCCCCACAAATCACATGTCCGTCTGGACTGGGGGTTTTTAAATCTCCGTCCTGCTGGTCATGACCATCATGGCTCTGTGGCCCCGCCCATCAGTCTGTGGTAAGGGTAAACTCATGCTCAGCTCCAATCATCTGTCTCTGTTACTGTGATGATGATGATGATGATGATGATGAAGATGTTATTTATTAAAGAATCTGTTGATCCAGGTCTGAGACTCCAGTCTGTCATTCATTCATGACCCCTCTCAGGGTCACAGGGGGCCCAGAGGCAGGGTGCATCCCAATCTGTCACCAGCCAATCACAGGGCTGACCCAGAGAGTCACTCACACTCACCAACAGCAGTTTAGAGCCCAGTTAACCCAGTCAGCATGTTTTTGGTCTGTGGGAGGGTGGAGCACCCAGAGGAAACCCACACATGCACGGGGAGAACATGCAAACTCTACCTACTCAACCCACTTCCTGTGTGTGTGTGTGTGTGTGTGTGGGGGGGGGGGTCAGAGGTCAGGCCAGAGTTCAGTTTTGGGTGGTTGGTGTGTGTTGGTGGGCAAACCAAAAAGCAGTGAGCTGTGGCTTCACAACAGAAAAGCATCCAGCAGGGGGTGCTCAAGGCTGTGAGCAGGTAAACAGGTGATCAGGTGAACAGGTGAGTAGTTGAACAAATGAACAGGTAAGCAGGTGAACAGGTGAGCAGACGAACAGGTGAACAGGTGAAGAGGTGAGCAGGTGAGCAGACGAACAGGTGAACATGAGTCCATGCTGAACACATCGCTCTGTAAACCTGGTATTTGTCTTTCTTTCATCATTTAAAGTCCTGCTGAGCTGCTATTACTGGAAGCCCACTGTGTTGTGTTATATTATAATTAAGTAATTATTCCTCCAGGTACTAATCACCTGTGGCCCCATGGGCACCCCCTGCCCCCACAGTTCACACTGCGGCCCTGAAGCGGGGCGGGGGGGGGGACTGAGGATGTGAGCTCATACACAGTGAAACACCCTCAGGGTTCAGAATGACAGTTTAGAGAGGGCAAACCAAGCTCATCACAAGGTCCTCAGACCTTAACATGTTCAGATTTTTGCTTCTGCTTCCAAAAAGTCGACCGGCAACAGACCATTACAGAGCTTTTCTGAGCAGAGAGACTGAAATAAAAACTTAAATCAAAATAATAAAGGGTAAAATCAAATAAATAAATAAATAAATAAATAAAGGGGAAAAATCAAAACCAAACAAACAAAAAAAAGATAAAATGAAAAAATAACTGGACTTCCTGCCCAGCCTAAGAAGAGTCTGCACAGGTGACCTGAAGGATGACCCAGCATCAGTGCTGTGGTTCATCCAAGACCAGAGGAGGTCTGCCATTACCCTGTCTTTACAGAGTCACAGAGAGGTCAGGACCTCAAACAGAGGTCACAGAGAGGTCAGGACCCCAAACAGACCCAGAGCAGAAGAGTTCAAGGTCGTCACTCATGGCCATTCCTGGCTCAAAGGTCAGCTTATTTGTCTTTGTGAGGGCCACACCAGGCTGCTCTGGCGCTCTGTGCTCCAATGTGTGCTGTGACTGCACAGAGGTCTGAACACTGACTCAGTCAGAGGGCGTCCTCTTAACCACCTGTCCCCTTGTCTTTGTCTCTTAGTGCTCCTGCTGGGACTGACAGGAGCTCAGGGCCCCGCCCACAGAGGGCCCTGGGCCCCTGAGGGGCCTGAATGGGCCTCAGATTCAGTTTAATCATATCAGCACTTCTCATGTTGGACCTGTCCCTAAGTATCCCATGAGACTGGGCTCCAGAGGGCTCTCTCATAGACATAATAAAGAGTGTTACTGCCCACTGACGAGCCATGGGGCCGCCATCTTGGTCCAGTCACCCACTTCCACTCAGTGTATCTGTTTGGCAGGTCAATGCAGGGTCAGCGCGTTAAATCAATCACAACTCACTGAATACTACACTGATTTTATTCTGAAAACAGCATACATGTAGGCATGATACAGGACACATGCTTCACTGTATTTTAATACTCCCAGTAGGCTGAACTGAATCAGAATATTCTGATATGTGATATATGTTATCGAAGATGTGTTGCAAAAACACATATGATATTTATATATGTATATAAATATAAGCCACCACCTTACCGCGGTGGAGGGGTTTGCGTACCCCAATGACCCCAGGAGCTATGTTGTCGGGGGCTTTATGCCCCTGGTAGGGTCACCCAAGGCAAACAGGTTCTGGGGGAGGGGTCAGACAAAGCGTGGCTCGAAGACCATTATGGAGAATAACATTATTGGATCCCAGTTTCCCTTGCCCAGACGCGGGTTACCGGGGCCCCACCCTGGAGCCAGACCTGGGGATGCCTGTCGTGGCGGCAACACCCGAACCCGCTGGTGAACACCGGCGGTGAGGGATGCCGTCAAAGTGAAGAAGGAGTCCTATCGGGCCTTTTTGGCCAGTGGGACTCCGGATGCAGCTGACAGGTACCGGCAGGCCAAGCGGAATGCAGCTTCGGTGGTTGCCAAGGCAAAAACCCGGGCATGGGAGGAGTTCGGTGAGGCCATGGAGAACGACTTCCGGACGGCTTTGAAGAGATTCTGGACCACCATCCGGCATCTCAGGAGGGGGAAGCAGTATGCTGTCAACACCGTCTATGGTGGGGATGGCACGCTGTTGACCTCGACTCGGGACGTCCTGGATCGGTGGAAAGAATACTTCGAAGACCACCTCAATCCTACCAGCACATCTTCCAGTGCGGAGGTAGACCTGGGGGACTCTGTGGTGGACTCTGCTATCTCTGGAGCTGAGGTCGCCGAGGTGGTCAAAAAGCTCCTCGGTGGCAGGGCTCCGGGGGTGGACGAGATCCGCCCGGAGTTTCTCAAGGCTCCGGATGTTTTGGGGCTGTCATGGCTGACATGACTCTGCAACATCGCGTGGACATTGGGGGCAGTACCACTGGATTGGCAGACTGGGGTGGTGGTTCCCCTTTTCAAGAAAGGGGACCGGAGGGTGTGCTCCAACTACAGGGGGATCACACTCCTCAGCCTCCCTGGGAAGGTCTATTCAGGGGTACTGGAGAGGAGGGTCGGACTGTCGAACCTCGGATTCAGGAGGGGCAATGTGGTTTTCGTCCTGGCCGTGGAACTATTGACCAGCTCTATACCCTCCACAGGGTCCTCGAGGGTGCATGGGAGTTTGCCCAACCAGTCTACATGTGTTTTGTGGACCTGGAGAAGGCATTCGACCGTGTTCCTCGTGGGGTTCTGTGGGGGGTGCTCCAGGAGTATGGGATAGCGGACACCCTGATACAGGCTGTTCGTTCTCTGTACGACCGGTGCCAGAGCCTGGTCCGCATTTCCGGCAGTACATCAGAACCGTTTCCAGTGAGGGCTGCCCTTTGTCACCGATTCTGTTCATTACTTTCATGGAACGAATTTCTAGGCGCAGCCAGGGTGTTGAGGGGTTCCGGTTCGGTGACCTCAGGATCGGGTGGCTGCTTTTTGCAGATGATGTGGTCCTGTTGGCTTCGTCAGACCGAGACCTACAGCTCTCACTGGATCAGTTCGCAGCTGAGTGTGAAGCGGCTGGGATGAGAATCAGCACCTCCAAATCCGAGTCCATGGTCCTCACCCGGGGGAGGGTGGAGTGCCCTCTCCGGATCGGGGATGAGATTCTACCCCAAGTGGAGGAGTTCAAGTATCTCGGGGTCTTGTTCACGACCGGAGGAAGGATGGACCGGGAGATCGACAGGCGGATCGGTGCGACGTCGGCAGTGATGCGGACTCTACACCAGTCTGTCGTGATAAAAAGGGAACTGAGCCGCAAGGCAAAGCTCTCGATTTACCACTCGATCTTCACTCCTATCCTCACATATGGTCACGAGCTTTGGGTCGTGACCGAAAAAACACGATCGCGAGTACAAGCGGCCGAAATGAGTTTCCTTCACAGGGTGTCCGGACTCTCCCTTAGAGACAGGGTCAGAAGCTCGGTCATCCGGGAGGAGCTCGGAGTAGAGCCGCTGCTCCTCCGCGTTGAGAGGAGCCAGATGAAGTGGCTCGGGCATCTGGTTAGGATGCCTCCTGGACGCCTCCCTGGTGAGGTGTTCCGGGCACGTCCCACTGGTAGGCGGCCCCGGGGAAGACCCAGGACACGCTGGAGGGACTATGTCTCTCAGCTGGCCTGGGAACGTCTCGGGATCCCCCGGGAGGAACTGGACGAAGTAGCTGGGGAGAGGGAGGTCTGGGCTTCCCTGCTCAGGCTGCTGCCCCCGCGACCCGACTACGGATAAGCGGAAGAAGATGGATGGGTGGATGGATACATACATATATATATACACTATATTGCCAAAAGTACTTGCTCACCCATCCAAATAATCAGAATCAGGTGTTCCAATCACTTCCATGGCCACAGGTGTATAAAATCAAGCACCTAGGCATGCAGACTGCTTTTACAAACATTTGTGAAAGAATGGGTCGCTCTCAGGAGCTCAGTGAATTCCAGCGTGGAGCTGTGATAGGATGCCACCGTTGCAACAAATCCAGTCGTGAAATTTCCTCGCTCCTAAATATTCCACAGTCAACTGTCAGCTGTATTATAAGAACGTGGAAGTGTTTGGGAACGACAGCAACTCAGCCACCAAGTGGTAGGCCATGTAAACGATGCAGAGGGTCATGCTGAGCGCATAGTGCAAAGAGGTCGCCGACCTTCCTGCGCAGTCAATGGCTACAGAGCTCTCCAAAACTTCATGTGGCCATCAGATTAGCCAAGTACAATACGCAGAGAGATTCATGGAAATGGGTTTTCCATAGCGACCAGCTGCATCCAAGCCATACATCACCAAGTGCAATGCAAAGCGCCAGATTGCAGTGGTGTAAAGCAACGCCGCCACTGGACGTTATAGAGAGTGCGACGCGTTCTCCTGGAGTGATGAATCCATGTCTTTTCCATCAGGTGGATCTGACGGACTAGTACTGGGTTGGAGGTTGCCAGGAGAACGGTACAATTTCGGACTGCATTGTTCCAAATGTGAAATTTGGTTGAGGGGGCATATTGTGTGGGGTTGTTATTTCAGTAGCTGGGCTTGGCCCCTTAGTTCCAGTGTAAAGGAACTCTGGAATCTTCAGCATACCAAGAGATTTTGGACAATTCAATGCTCCCAACTTTGTGGAAACAGTTTGTAGCTGCAAGTGACAAAGCAAGGTCCATAACCAATGGATGAGCGAGTTGGTGTGGATGAAACTTTACTGGCCTGCACAGGGAGTCCTGATCTCAACCTGATAGGAACACCTTTGGGATGAACTGAGAGCATGGCCTTCTTGTCCACATCAGTGTGTGACCTCACAAATGTGCTTCTGAAGAATGGTCAAAAATTCCTCATAAACACACTCCTAAACCTTGTGGACAGCCTTCCAGAAGAGTTGAAGCTGTTATAGCTGCAAAGGGTGGACCACGTCATATTGAACCCTATGGATTAGTAATGGGATGTCACTTAAGTTCATATGCGAGTCAAGGCAGGCAATATAGTGTGTACATATATGTAAATATATATATATATATATATATATATATATATATATATATATATATATATATATATATATATATATATATATATATATATATAGATGTACAGTTGAAGCCAGAAGTTTCCATACACTATATAAAAAGGCACATAAACTTTTTTTTCTCACCATCCAACATTAAATCAGATTAAATTTTTCCTGTTTTTGGTCAATTAGGATTACCAAAACTATTTGTATTTGCTGAATGGTAGAATAATGAGAGAGATCATTTTTTAGACATTTTTTTAACTATTTTCTTGTGAGTCAGAAGTTTACATATATCTCATTAGTATTTGGTAGCATTGCCTTTAAACTGTATGACTTGGGTCAAACGTTTTAGATATGCTTTCACAAGCTTCTCACAATAGTTTGCAGGAATTTTGGCCCATTCTTCCTGTCAGAACTGGTGTAACTGAGCCAAGTTTGTAGGCCGCCTTGCTCGCACACGCCTTTTCAGCTCTGCCCATAAATTTTCAATGGGATTGAGATCAGGGCTTTGTGATGGCCACTCCAAAACATTGACTTTGTTATCCTTAAGCCACTTTGTAATCAGTTTGACTGTATGCTTAGAGTCATTGTCCATTTGGAAAAAAACATTTGCTCCCAAGCTTTAACTTCCTGGCTGATGTCTTGAGATGTTGCTTCAGTATTTCCTCATAGTTTTCTTTCCTTATGATGCCATCTATTTTGTGAAGTGCACCAGTCCCTCCTGCAGCAAAACAACCCCACAACATGATGCTGCGACCCCCATGTTTCACAGTTGGGATGGTGTTCTCAGGCTTGCAAGCTTCCCCCTTTTTTTCTCCAAATGTGAAGGTGGTCATTATGGCCAAAAAGTTCAATTTTAGTTTGGTCAGACCACAGAACATGTTTCCAAAAATTAAGGTCTTTGTTCCTGTGTGCATCTGCAAACTGTAATCTGGCTTTTTTATGTTTCTTTTGGAGTAATGGCTTCTTCCTGGGAGAGTGGCCTTTCAGCCCATGTCGGTACAGGACTTGTTTGACTGTTGACAACGACACACTCTTACCAGCTTCAGCCAGCATCTTCACGAGGTCTTCGGCTTTTGTTCTTGGGTTGATATGCACTTTTCAGACCAAAGTACGTTCATCTCTGGGACACAGAACTTGTCTCCTTCCTTAGCAGCATGATGGCTGGACATTCCCATGGTGTTTATACTTACGTATAATTGTTTGAACAGATGAACGTGGCACCTTCAGGCATCTGGAAATTGCACCCAAGGATGAATCAGACATGGAACTCAATATCCAAGTCCACAATTCTCTTCCTGATGTCTTGGCTGATTTCTTTTGATTTTCCCATGATGTTACACAAAGAAGCAGTGTGTTTCAGGTGTGCCTTAAAATACATCCACAGGTGCGCCTCTAACTAACTCAAATGTTGTCAATAAACCTGTCAGAGGCTTCCAAAGACAGGACATCATCATCTGGGCTTTCCCAAACTGTTTAAAGGCATAGTAATCTTAGTGTATGTAAACTTATGACTTTGACGAAAGTAATAAAAATTGTCTAAAAAAGTTCCTTTTCTCATTATTCTGGCATTTAGCAAATAGAAATAATTTTGATTATCCTAATTGACCAAAAACAGGAAAAGTTTAATCCCTAACAGCAGGGTTTAAGATGCTGGCAGGAAAAGCATACATGGAACGCCATAACCAAGTAGCCTGTATAGTGTAAAGAAACATCTGTGCAGAATATGGACTGGAGCCCCCAAGGTCAAAATGGGAAGCACCTCCCAAGGTGATTGAGAATGGCCGAGCCAAGATCCTGTGGGACTTCCAGATACAGACCGACAAAATGGTAATGGCCAACCAACCGGACATTGTAATCATAGATAAGCAGCAGAGGAAAGCCGTTGTGATTGATGTAGCCATCCCAAGTGATAGCAACATCAAGAAAAAGGAACACGAGAAACTAGAGAAATACCAAGGGCTCAAAGAAGAGCTAGAGAAAGCCTGGAAGGTGAAGGCAACAGTAGTGCCTGTGGTCATCGGGGCACTCGGGGCAGTGACCCCCACACTGGAGAAACATCAGACATCTCACTCCAGAAGATTGCAGTCCTAGGAACAGCTAAGATACTGCGAAGGACCCTCAAGCTCCCAGACCAGGGGAGAGGGGGTGAGAGAAGAGTGTTTTTTTAATATATATTATTTATGTATTTACATACACACATATATTATGAACACTAATATGTTATAGAAGCAAAAACTGATTGTGTGTTACTCAGCTATTTTAAGAAGTTAAAAAGAAGAAACAATATTGTAGCATGAGATCTTGTCCTGTGGTTCCCTTCAATGCACACAATGAACATAGAGTCCTTGCAGCAACAGAAATTACAATTTATTTTCAGAGCACACACACAGCCCTACCAAGCATAAGCCTGCTCCCAAATGCTTTGGCCTGTATCTCACAGGTAACAGTCCAAATAAACCTAAAGTTGCTCCTTCCAAGAGCTTTCTTCAGCATGTGTGTGCTTCTCCAGGATCCGCATGCTACAGCAGAGAGAGAAAGAAGAGAGCAATCAGCCACCAGATCACACCTGTGTCAATCTAGCCACCCCCACACATCTCTCCCCTGCAGCTGAGCTGAACCACACCCCACTGCCACAAATATATGAATACATTATAAATCCATATATAAGATATAACACAATAGACAAAAGTTATTCATTAGAAAATTTAAAAAATATATATATATTTATATACATGCATATATATTTCTACATATGTATGTATAAGCTGTATATTCATATCACAAAAAATGAAAATCTATGTAACCCTTTCACCACAGGCTCGCTAAATATAATTCACTTTATGTATCAGAAATATAAAGTATGTACCCTTTAAACTGAAAAAACTGTCTGGTGGTGAATGAGACATCACATTGTAAAATAACTATCTAGGGTTAAATATTACTCACTCTCCTGAAAGTATTAGTTAGAGGCTACCCAGAAAGCTAGGTGATTTACCTTTATGTGATGTAAACAAAATATGTCTCTCATCACTTTAAAGCATGCAGCAAAAAACAACACAAACACTGTATCTCAGTTTTTCATGTGTATTAACACAAATGTAAAACGTCTCAATGAAACATTAGAAAATTGGAATGCCAAAATGAGAAAAGAAAATAAACCACCCCAGTAGTTTTAAAGACTTTTAGTCTGTTTTAACCTGAGTGCACTCTTTTAACTGTTTGTTTAACAAGCTTGCATTTGGTTTGGTTGGCACGCTTTAATGTTGGAGCTCATGGAGAACAGCACAGCTTTACCTCCTTTTTGGGGAATGAAACGACTCCTACCACACAGGAATCCCTCTCATACTCCACAGTCTCAAGCAACAAAGCAGCGAAGGACAGCCAGGTAAACTCACACAGTCAGGGAGAAAGATGACTCCTTTTCCATCCAGCCTCGGCACCTGTGACCCCTGCAGAAGCTCCTCACGCCTGCGGTCTCCGCTGTCGTCAGCTCAGGGGGAAAGGTCAGCAGCCCTCGAGTCTCCTCTGATGGTGGCGCCCCGCCAACTCGGCTAGCCTCCTTTCTGTGGAGAAACCACACTCCATCGATGGCAAAACAGTCACAAAACGCAGTGGTAACTGGCAAAGGTTTATAGTCCAACAGGGGGATAAACTAAGAGAACTGAAACAGAGTCTTTAACAACTCTCCAGTGTTATTTCAGTGCCTGATACCACAGCGAACAACTGCTCTCTTTGCTCCTTATATAACAGAAATTCCATCAAGACATGATCCACAGTCTGTTGCTTTTTGCAGATCCTGCAGAGGCCATCCTCATGTCTTGAAAGGTCCCACGCGTGTCCACAGTGTCCTAACCTGAGTCTGGCCATGATTACAGTCTGCCTCCTTCCTTTCCAAGATAGCACTGTTTAGTATTAACACTATTCTGTATGGAGAAAAAGTGGCATCCCTTCTCCTCATTTTCCCACTGCTTCTGCCACTGTGCTGTAAACTTCTTTTTGATGCCAGATCGCCATTCACTCACACTCATACGCACCGGCAAGTCAGTCTTTCTTCTTAGAGCCAGTTTAGCTGCCTTATCTTACCCACATGGGCAGGCACCCAGAGAAACCCCACTGTCACTCCAGCCTTTTCAATTCTATTCAACAGAGTCAATAATTCAATAATTACATCTGGTCCGGCTCCCAAATTCCTCTTTTGCAATGTTTCTAAGACTGATGCTGAATCAGAACAGATAACCACCCCCTCTGGCCTGAACTCCTCCACCCACATTAGTGCCCAGATAAGAGCAGTCAGCTCCGTTGTATAGACTGAAACCTCCTCAGACATTAGGGTGATCTTTACAGTGTCGTATACTGGAATGAAAAAAGCAAACCCAGACCTGACACTCTTAGGATCTTTAGGCCCGTCTGTATAAATTTGAAGAAAGCCTCTCCAGTTAGTCTCTAACCTGTGTATTACTATATTTTCATAAAATGTGCTCTGATCAGATTTAATACAATTCATTATGCTGAAGTCCACCTCTGGAGTGGGCAGGAGCCAAAGTGGTATAACTGGCCAGAGGATACGAGGGGCCACTTCTTCTCCCAATCTCAGCTTCTCCAATTCTCTGCTCATATTAAACACAAAGCTTTCCTTTTTAACTTTCTCCACTCCCTACTCCATAGCATCATTCAATACAGATTTAGTTGGATGTTCACCCTGATATCCTTTCAAATTAACTATATACTGCACTGCAAGTTTCTCTTTCCCGCTAATGATAATGGTGTTTCTCCTATCTCCATAAGCAAGGCTGGGATTGGGGTTGTACGGCGGGCCCCACAGCATATTCTCAGATCTTTTGCTTGAACAATATCCAGCCTTTTAACAAGCTGCAGAACCAAAGCATAGGCAACCACAGTCAGGTCTTGACCTAATCATTGCTCTGTAAGTCATAATTTGGGTGTCTCTGTTCGCACCCCATGAACAGCTTGACGGGGAGCGCATCAAGTTGATAACTTTCTCACATTTGTTTACAACATGGTCTATCTGGTTTTCCCAAGTACGTTTTTCATCAATATATTCCCCTAAAAATGTGAAAATCTTCACCCTTTCCAATGTTTGCCTGTACATTTTAAATCCCACACATTTCACTTTCTTGTTACCAAGTATCATATATTTAGCCTTTTCCACAGATATCTTAAATCCCCATTTCCCACCCCAAGCAGATATTTTATTCAAAGCCCTCTGAATTTTCTGAGATATTATTTTTATATTCCTTCCTCTTTTCCAGATAGCACTGTTATCTGCAAACAGAGAACATCCAAAACCAGCATCTATGACTTTAAAGGTCCCATATTTGGCTCCTTTTCTGCAGTTTAACATGGATCCTAGATGTCTTCATGAAACGTTAGTTACTCGCTTTGGTCCAAAACGCCTGTGAATAAATCACAGCTGCATTCTTTCCACGCTCACATCACCCCTCTGTTCAGAACGGCTGGTCTTGAGGATGGTTGCCTTCATATGCTAATGAGTCAGAGCAGAGCAGCGTACATACAGCATTTCACGACAGACCTGCAGCGTAACTCGAGGGAAGTGGGCGCTCCAGCCATGCACCGCTTACAGTCCTGAACACACACGAACCCTTAATTCATGCTGGTTACCACACACAAGGTTACAACAGTGAAGCTCTTTTCCCCCAAACATCACAGGCTAACGCACAACATGCTAGCCACAGTGGGATAGCCACAACTTAGCCTACCTTCTGGGCTAACGTTAGCACAAACAGAGGGACCTGGGGTCAGACAGAGAACTGATTATATTCAGCCAACTGTTAAACTTCTCTGACTGAACACACATGAACCACAAATTCCTGCCATTTAACAGATAACAGTGATCTCGTTTCCCCCAAACATCACAGGCTAATACACGACATGCTGATCTTGGCCTAGTCACCACAGTGGGACTGATTATATTCAGCCAACCGTTAAACTTCTCTTGACTAATGTAAGAATGCTCATACACTGAAGTTTATCCTTCAGACTTTCAACAAGTAACGTGAACATTGACGAACATGTTGTGCAGTTACCTCTAGTTCACTTCACCCTGCTGTTAGCATTAGCTCATAGCAATGAGCAAAATAAATACTACACAGCATTAAAATACTCACATTTCCATCATCAGGTTTGGTGACAGATTGTTGGTACTGATCCTGGATTCAGGAAAAGTCTAGTTCCCAGTCCTGAGTTGAACTGACTGAAGTTGAAGAAGCAGTCGGACGTGAAGTGACTGACACACACATACAGGTTTTAGCCGACTGTAGCTGCTCATTCCCTTCAAAAATAAAATTAATCTACTGGGCCCTTTGGTCCTCTGAGGCTGGTAGCCTATATGTAAAGATATATGTGGCTGTTTACAGCCAACAATCGAGCAGTGACAGCTTCTGAGCTTAGGATCCATAGTATTTCTTCCTCTCCGAAAGCAGCTTTGTATGCAAATGAACCACCCTTCTTTCTCTAATTTACACACAAGTCTTTCTGTGACCATCCTTTCCATGATTTTACGGAGCACTGACATCAGTGTAATAGGTCTATAAGATTCGGCTTTGGAGGCATCTTTCCCAGGTTTTAAAATTAGCACCACTACCGCTTGTTTCCAAGATCTAGGGTGAGTCCCCTCTTTCCATATAGAATTAATTAATTCTAACAGGTCATCCATTACTAAGTCATTTAAATTCTGAACAGTCTCATAGCTTATACCATCCTTTCCAAGAGCTGATGATTTCCCTCTTTCCATAGCTCATTGCAGTTCATCTAGAAAAATAAAGGTTACAGAGATCTGTTTTTCTTTATTCAATTCTATCACAGCTTTGTAATTCTGTAAAGTTTTATTCCTTTTGTCTATGCCTTCTTCATCTATGTTTTCACCACCATGAACTGCTTTAAATTTTTTCTCGAACACTTTTGCTTTTTCAAAATCACTAATAGCAAACATTCCCCCATTCTCTTACACTGGAATCCAAGATTTCCTACAGACGCCAGACATACGACATACTGCCCGCCTTGTTTCAGTTACTGATGTCTCCACATTCAGTCTTCCACAGTAATTTCTCCAACACTCTTTTTTAGCAGATTTAATCACCCTTCGTGCTTTTACCCTCAATCTTTTATCTTCAATCGCTCTTTCTTCTGTTGGGTATTTCCTTAATGCTCATGTGGCAAGGTGGAGAGTTGCATTCCCTTCCACTAGAGGTGGTGTGGCCATCAATCACTGTCTATAAATACACCTGGTCCGCCCCTTCTTCTCCCTCTTCCTCTTCCTCCCTCCTGGGGCCGGCGGACGTGTGTGTGTGTTGTCCTGATGGCGTGCCTGTGTAGCGGCGTAGAGTGGTGTCGGGTTTCCCATAAAGGTACACATGCTCTGCTTCTAGTCGAGCCATTCAATAGCCTGGGCATTGTGTTTACTCCAGTCTTGCGCATTACAGCAGTGTGGCATGATCGGGAGCTGGGCTGCTTCGGAGTCCGTGTGGGCGGTGTGCGTTTTCCTGCAGGTAAGGTGCTGAGTTGTCTGTCTTTCAGCATTCAGCTGTTGATGGTCTGGTGAGGGCAGTAATCATTGTTCTTTCCCAGCCATCGCTATTGGGTCTGGGCTACGTGTGTTCCTCCTCCTGCTGCCAGCCACAACAATCCTGCTCTTCGGTAGGAAACCGTAATTCATAGTTTAGATTAATTTTATTTTCTCCCAGAATTAGATTGATTTCTGGATTTGTTTGTTTGCAGTGTGCGGCCATCACCTGCTGTCGCTTCTGGGCCGGCACTGCTGTTTTGGCTCTCTCTTTCTTCCTCCACTCTTCTGCTCTCGCTTAGGCTCGTGGGTCTGCTGTTGCCTGCTCGGTGCTGTTGATTATCGTGGTTCTGGCCCCTCAGCACACTCTATTGCTTCCGGGTCCTGGTGGTTGGTCCAGACCCTTAGCTGAGGGTTACACTGCATAGCACCTGCAAGCATGTCCACGTGCCTGGCTCTGGTTTTTTAATCCAAAATGCAGACGCATAATCAATTTAGTTAACGTCCCTTTCTTTTTGCTCCTTCTTCTGTTGAATTATTGAGTTTGTTTTGTAATTATATTGGCCTTATTGTTTCTAATTTGTTTTGTTGTTTCTTCATTGCAATAAGATATTTAGTGATTATTTCTTTTGGTTTGGAGCAAGTATTTCATAATTGTTTATAATTTGCCTTATTCTTTATTGTAAATCTTTGTAGTTTAGTTATGGGATTCTTTTGGGGTTGGGTGAATGGGGTATGAGGGCTGCCATCTGCACATGGTTTTAATTGTGTTTTTCTTTCCCTTTCGTTGACAGGTGCTGGGGGCCCCGGAGCGGCAGCGGTTCCCTGGTGGTGGTCCCTTTTTCACTTTTGGTTGCTATTTCACGGGTGCTGTGTAGTTTTGGATCCTTCCCCCTTTTGTTACCGCTGTCGTGGTAAGCCTCAGCCCTGTCCTGGTTCAGTTTCCAGTGGCAGGTCTCATACCCCTCCTATCAGTAATTTAGTCTGCTCTTTTTAACTAACATGGTTTAATAAAGTTTTTCTTCTCTTTGAAATCACGTTCTCTTGTCCTGTGGATTTCTTGAAGTGCGGGTCCTCCAGGTCTTATAATGACTTCATTGGTAATTTGAAATCTTGGGGTGCAAGTCCCCAGGTGGCGTTGTTCCTTCTTTTATGCGTCACTGCTTGTTTTGCCACACTCGGTATGCACAATTTCTATTTCTCACTGCTTTGTTACACTCATTTTTCCACCATAGTACACTAGGTTTCCTTTTATCCACTTTCCTTACTGGAATACTTTTATTCACACTGTTTATAATCATTTTACACAAACTGTTATTCCACTCATCAAGCGTTCCTTCATCATTCACAACTCTGATGGCCTTACTGCAGTTGTCCCTAAACAATTCCCAATCTGCCTTGTGATAGTTAACATATCTTGGACTCACCTGCTTCTTCAGATTTTCCAAATCTCAACAGGATAAATGATCGCTGCCTTTTGTATACCTATCCATGGAGTCCCATTCCCCACTCCTTGCCAAATCTCCAGTTGCTAAAGTCAGATCTATGTGAGATCGATTACCTGTTCTAATGTCAAACCTGGTGGGACTACTGTCATTTAAACATACTAACTGCCACTTGTCCATAAATTCATCCACTGTGTAACTGTTTTTATCCGTGGTTATGCTGCCCTATAAAGGGTTGTGTGCATTTGAATCACCTACCCATATAACTAGGCTACCTAGCTGTTCCATGATGCTCTCTAACTCAGTGACGTTTAGTTGTTGACATAGAATATAGAAGTTAACAATATTTCACCCCCGCCTCGGTCAAGGTTTTCTGTCATGTCATATAAATAAATATAAATGACTGTCACCTTTTAAATAACGATTCCAAATCATTCTTAACTGATCAAAACGAAAGGTAATTAAGCAGATCAAAGCCCTAGCACTGAGTCCAGGGACCTTGGTGCAAGAGTTGTCAGACAACTGTAACGTTGCAAAAACAGACATCCATTTTTCCTGTTCTCCTGTTCACACCCCAGTCCAGTGGGTGGCGGTAATGCCCCTATTACCACAGAAGAAGAAGAAGAGGAGGAAGAAGAAAATCAGAAAATGGTTAAAAAAGAAGATAAAGAAAGAAAACAAAAGAAAACTGAGGCTATTTTGTCCCAAAATATAGGCACGATGTTCCAAAAAAGGGCCAAAATGGGTAAGGTGCTAAGTCCAGGCACCGACTGACGTGTATCGATTAGCAATCGTTAGTTCTGTTAGTGCCGTTAGATCTGTTAGCGTCTTTTTTTTTTCAAACTTTGTTATCAATAGAAAATAGACGGGTTTCTGTCCAACCAGAGTTGGTGTCAGACAAAATTCACCGGGGGGACATTAAGACAAGTGCAGGGGGGCACAAATTCTTGTTCATTACTCAGTTTATTCTATATATGCATATGTTTGCCATTTAAAAACACAGTAAGTTTTACTCAAAACATTGTGCAAAGTTCAAATTCACGCACACAAGGCACTGTACCACAGCTGAAAGCCACGTCTCTCCTTCTCTGTCTCTCTTCCCTTCTCTCCCTCCGCTGCGCACACAGCTATGCGCGCTTTAGCATTTAAATAACCATAAAACCCAAACAATAACAGTAATCTAAAGATAGCTGTACCTTTAAAACAGCTGAAGGCAGCGAGTGTTGCTGCATAACCTCCTGAGAACAGTGTCCCCCCTCCCCAGTACATTTGGGGGTCAAGTCTCTTTCAAAGGCCAAACTGAACCAGCTTGGCCTTTCTCCTGTGAAGCACCGTACATCCGTGATTGGAAATGACGTTCCTCAGTGTGGAGAATGAATTCTCACACATGGCAGTGGAGGCTCCAAATGTTAGGGCATGTCTGAGTACAGTCAGCACGCTTGGCATTGCGGCCAAATGTGCGTGATATTTTGACAGAAGTGTGGAGTGGGGGGGCACAGTAGATCAACGGGGGGGCACGGTCCGCGAATGCCCCCCCATGACGCCGACACTGGGTCCAACGTCATCACTAAGAAGCGGGCACAACCAGGGGGCAGATGAATAAATAAATAATGTGCAATAGATAACTAATATAGATCATATAGAAATGATAAAATGTATATTTTTAAATAGAATAGTAATATAAATAGTAAATATAAATAAATTTAGAGAAAGAAAAGGAGATTAAACACGGGCAAATTAACATGACGGGCAACTTTACTTGATGTAATCGGAATAAAATTGAATAGCTGATAAGCATTTTTGTTGGATGTGATATGTGACAGACTCAAATTAAATTTTTAATTCAATTAAAATAATGGAAATGAGGGGGTTGCCTTGAATATTCTGACTTTATGTATATGTAATTTATCTAGTAATATGAAGAGATTAATTGTTAAATTTATTATTTTGAGAGAAGGAGCCAAAAATCAAAGTGATACTTGACTGTAGTTTTAATGAAGAGAGAATGTCCCAAATCTTTCCAAAAGATGATGCAAAATGGAAATTTATAAAATAAATGGATGATGCTTTCTTAATCTTTTTTACAGAAGGTGCAGCTGTCATCAATATCAGAAAATCTGGATATGTATACAGTAGTAGGATAGATGCTAGTAATAGCTGAAGATGTATTATAGATACACACACACACATATAATTTAATTTCAAATTAATTCTGAAATTAATTTTCTGTTTTTATTTTCCTCTCTACTTGATCATATCAAGCAGGTCAGCATGTGAGTAAGGAAGAAAAGCAGCCAGCAGACAGTGACGGTGAGGAAGCCCAACCAGGTGACAGCGCTTTACAGAAAAAGAGAGATGCAGCAGCTCCTGCAGTGGGTCAGGAAGATGAGCTGTTTGGTGACCTAGGATTTTTCATTCAAGCTACAAAATCACTTGAGGAAATCTCAGAGGGAGTGTGTTAGATTTTTGATGCCCAGAAATACCATTTACTCAGAAACCATGACAGGCCATCAAAACTTCATTTTACCAACACAATTCATTGGTGGCTGCAACAGGGCATTCAGGTACAAATGGTTGGAGGAACATGGCTGGTGGTTGGTGTACAGTAGGAAACTTGATGGTGCATTCTGTGTGTGATGTGCTTTGTTTCTGAATGCCAATGAGAGGAGGCACTCATTGATGGTCAATGCGCCATTCACTAAATGGCATAAGAAAACCAAGGTAATTGGAAACCACTCATCAAAATCATACCATTTAGCTGCACTTGAAAGAGCAAAGTTGTTCCTCCAGTCAAATAGAAACCCCCAGACTCGAATCTCAGTCAGGACAGTGCAAAGGAGGCCAACATCAAAGAAAACAGGCACATACTCAAGTGTGTAGCAGAGACTGTACTGTACTGTGGATGCCAGTATATCGCACTTAGAGGCTCAGCTGAGAGGCAGCATTCTTCTGGCAATCCTGGAAATTTCTTGGCACTAATGAAACCACTTGCAAACCATGATGAGAAGCTGAAGCAGCACAAAGCTCAAAAGTGCCACATATCTCTCCCCCAAAGCCAAAATGAGATGATTGATGTGATAGGAAAGCACATTATTCAGACCAAGATCGTGGAAGAGGTCAAACGTGCACAGATGTACACAGTCTTAGCTGATGAGGTCACATCCCATAATGTCGAGCTAATGCCAATGTGTGTATGCTTTGTGGACAAAGACTTGAATAACAGGAAGGAGTTGTTGGAGATTTGTACTCTGCCACGAATCACAGGGTGCCACATTGCAACCGCGATCAAGGATGTACTGAGTCACCTAAGCACAGAAATTGCTGATTGTCAAGGCCAGGGGTATGACGGTGCCAGCAGCATGAGCAGCGAAAATGCCGGCGTCCAAGCCTTGATTAAGAAGGATGCACCGATGGCAGTGTACATGCACTGCAACGGCCATTGCCTGAACCTTGTCATTGCATGCTCCTGAGCTCTTCCAGTTGTGCGCAACATGATTGACAAGATGAAGTCTAGTGTCATATTCTTCACCAACAGCCCGAAGAGGTAACACCTTCTCAAGGAGGTTGTGGACAAGGATGCACACTCTACCAGAAAGCGAAAGCCCCTGGTTGACCTCTGTCACACAAGATTGGCAGTACGGCATGATGCTTACAGTCCCTTCTACAGGTCCTTCATCTTCATCATTAAGGCTCTGGAAGTCATGGCGCATGGTCTCCATACAGAGGAGTACAGCCAAGATGTTACCACTGGATGGGAGGGCAAGTACAAAGCAGAGGCCTATGGTCTCTTGTCTGGGCTCCAAAATCTTTCCCCTCAAATCCCCCAAAAGACTCCTCACTGTGGTCTTTGCCCTCCTTCCTCTAGCCATGGCTCTCTTCTTCTCTCACTAAACTTTTTGCTAAAGCTTCATTGAGTCTGGCCATAAGAGCGGTAGGAGAAGCAGGCAAGGCGTAGTTATGATCCTGGTAGAAAGAGGGAGGAACATGGTTTGAGTGATGTTTCACTTCACACACAGCACTTTGACACAACTATATGGTCCACACTCTGTCTTATAAGATGGAGGGAATATCACCATCTCTGAGTTGGACAACCTGTCCTGTCCTGCTTAAAATGCTCTCCACAATAACAGATGACTCTTGCAGTGAATCCTTCCCTCCTCAAAGCCACTCCCCTCTTCTTCCTCATATCTCTGTCTTTGGGAAACCTGCACATTGAAAACAGGAGATTTGAGAGAGTCAACACAACAACATTTCAAATAGGAGGTCAAGCTCATTTTCTCCCTCCTTCCTATTTTCTTCTTCAGATTTCTTTGAGGGTTAGGGTCAACTAAACTCCCATCTTAATGTATATCTGTTGATAATAAACCAAAGCTGCTGAAATTGTGAGTAAACTAGCTTCTATAAAGTGTTTGTTTAGGATGTGTCATATTTGGGCATTTGAAAGCAGACCATCATCGAATTTTATAGTTATGGGAAGTGAATTATTGGTTTTCCTTTTTCTAAATTTGCTGCTTCCCAGAACAATGCTGGGTTTGAAGTGGAGCGGATGATGAGTTCCAGGTAATAATCTGATTTAGCTTTTCGAACAGCTCCTGTGCATCTATTCCTGAGTTGTTTCAAAGAGAGCCAATGCTGAGGATCTCCTGTGTGCCTAACCTGAGACCAGGCTTTATTCCTTTTGTAAACATGACTGAGAGTTCCTGGGAGAACCATGGAGCAATTCTGTCTTAAATTCTGAGCTTTTTAATGGGGGCATGTTTAACAATGAGTGTGATAAAAGTGTTTGTGAAAATTTCCAGGGCTATCTGAGCATCAGTGGTCTCTGCTGGGGAGTTTGTGAAGTTTTGTCTTTAATTTTCTACGAAATTATGTTTATTAAAAACTTAAACATTTCTTTAACAGCTGTGTGTGATTTTATTTTTTCAGTTTGGTACTTCTCACACAGGCTGTAGGACAGTGGTCACTAGCATCCAGTTCAGAAACCCCACAGGCAACAATTTTATCAGGTCTATTTGAGAATAAAAGATCTATGAAAGTTGATTTTGAGCTGCTGATATAAGTTGTGTTAGCTGTAGGTTTGAACTAATTTCCTTGAGGTAATCTGAGGTGGTATTGAGCCAATTTTAACCAAAAGTTAAAATCCCCGACAACCAGCATTTCATTGTCAATATACTCTGAAGTTAAATTTGCTAAAATATCAACAGACTTTGGGTCGGCTGATGGTGGTCTATACACACCAATCACTACCAGCGAGGAGGGCATCAACTGGATTTTTAAAGCAATAAATTCAAAACAGTTTGGTATAGTAACCATGTTTAAAACAGACACAGAAAAGGGTGACTTCACATAGACTGCCACACCACCTCCCTTACCAACTCGATCTACTCTAAAAGTAGAATATCCAGCCACAGCCACATCGGAGTCAGTGACACTTTTCTGAGCCATGTTTCACTCAGAACTAGAATATTAGGATCACGTTGTAACACTAAGACATTCACATGGTCCAGTTTATGCATCAGGCTCCTGATATTTACATGTATTATTCCCAAACCATTTCTGCCCCTAAACGTTTCTCTGTCAAGAGTATGCCTTGGAAAAGGGACAGGAGCAGAGAAGCAAGGTTGTGGGGTAATTCTAACTAAATTTGAAACAGTGGCAGTAGAAGAAAAAGCAGGTTTCCGAGTAGATATACGTGTGGTGATGGGCTCAGAAGCTATGGGGTGGTTGGTGGACACAGGAGGACTATAGCACTCGGGGAATGAGTTTGCTGGTGACAGTGAGTTGTGTGTAGTTCCTCCTCCTGGCCATGAGAGGGAGGAATTGGCTTTTTTGTGGTAAGGGGCAGATGGCTTGTGATTAGCCGAACTGAGCAGGTGAGGATGTGCAGACAGTCAGTGCAGGGGAGAGGTGCAAATGGAGTAGAAAATATTATCTGTTAGAGTGCGGGAACCAAGTCTGTTGAGATGAATGCCATCAGGATGGAAAAGGGCCTGACGTTTCCAGAAAAGGTTGAAATTATCAATGAAAACAAAGTTTCGGGCTGCACAGGTGGATTTAAGCCATGTATGGAAACTCAGAGTCGTTCAATGCCGTGGTTGTGTGGCGGGAATGGTCCACTGATGAAAAAGCGTTGATCCTGAGTAGCAAGGAAGTCTGGAAGTTTATTAAAGTGCTGCTTTCACACCTCAGAGGATCGATCGGAGATGTCATAACAGCCAACGTGAACCACAACATCCCGTACCAGAGGAGAGTCAGCAAGGATGTGGGGGATCTTCTCCAGCATGTCGACCACCTTAATGCCTGGGAAGCAAAAAGTGGCTGCAGATTTTTCCCCACGTTCCTCACTATTGAGTCCCTGATGATGAGCGTGGAGGGAGCCGGAGCTGTCGGCGGAGGGTTCTCGTCCTGACGCGGCTGAGTAGATGGAGAGGTGTGGGCAGGGTGAGGACCTGGAGCTCACCGCGGGGCAGGTGTAGGCGAGTCCTGTTGTGAGAGGGCTGCTGCAGTTCGATCATTGAAGAACCCACTGGAGGTGAAAGTGAGCTGGGGGATCCTCTAGGTGGCCTATGAGGCAGATGAGAATGCCAGCAGAGGGAAATCCTGAGAATCCAGGATGTCAAATTTGTTTCCCAGCTGGATATTATACTGCTGGGCAGTCTCTGAGCAGCACCTGAGACCACGACCAACCACCATGGACCAGGGCTCCAAATGGGACGGAGTGGAGCTGACCAAAGCCTTGGGCCGAGCCCTGAGACGAGCCCACTGGTCAGCGTTAGCGGCAAGTGGATGAGGATCAGCAGCCAGATGGTCTGCAGCAGCACAGCCCTGGGCTGAGGCAGCACCGGCGGATCCCTCATTGACAGGAGCAGTCGAGGAATGGACTGAACCTCCTGCCCTTTGGCACAGGCGTTGTCTGTTATTGTTGGGCCAAAAATAATAGAGTCCTGGAACTTCTCAGATTCCTGGATCTGGTTGAGTGTGGAGATCCACTTTTCCAGCTCTGCTATTTTACTGGAGAGGCGAGTACAGCTGCTACAACCTGACGTTGAGGTAAGTGGAGCCATAATCCTAACAAGTGGGCCAACTTACAACAGGTTTCAGTTGGGATCGTATAGCAGAAGTTTTCAAACAACTGTGATTCGGATGTTGTTGTTGCTCCCAAAGCAGGGAACAAGCTGGTTCATTCACCTCGGCAGATCATTGTGTACCGGCATAAGATAAAAACTTTAAAACCAAGTCTTTGATGACCGAGATCTTTCGCTCTCAAGCAGGATATACGATAAAGCAAAAATCTTAAAAAATAATGCTGATCAACACTTGTTAAAATATGTTAAAATGGGAAAACATAATGCTTAGCAGAGCTACTGGCGTCTCATGCATGTCATGCGAAAGCCATGCTTGTGTGTTAGGGCCTACACACTGTTATTTTTATTTTTTGTTTTTAATATTTGTGTGTGAGGGCCTACACACTGTTATTTTTATTTTTTGTTTTTAATATTTGTGTGTGAGGGCCTACACACTGTTAAATGTAGACTTTGAGTAGTCAGCTCCAGATGGTCATGGTAAATAAAACTCTGTTACTCACATTCAGGATGGGGACAGTAATTTATCTTTAGGGGCCCCTCCATGACTCTGGGGCCAAGGAAGCTTCCCCCTTCATCCCCCCGTATGGGCAGCCTTGAGGGTTGGACCGGCGACCTGTCCAGGCGATGGACCCTGAGAAGAGCAGAGGGTGGAGCTGTAGGTAAGTTGGGGGGTGCACAGTGTGGGACCTTCACTGATGTTGGGACATCCTGCTGGTGGCTCTGATTCATGTGTTCTTGTTTGCCCCATGTGGACCTCTGTCAGTAAAGAGCTATGAAAGAGAATCTATTTTCATATAAAAAATATTAAAGTATGGACTCTGAGGGTGCAGGGCTACAAACGTCATTAATCTGAAAACCTGATAAAATAATATAAATATAATTTAATTTTGACCCCGTCAGGCTCCGATAAAATCTGATAAAGTTTGTGCAGTTTAAGGCTCTTGGCCTCTCAGAATAATCTCAGCAACTCCATTTATTAATATTGTCACGCAGTCACGACTGTAATATAATCTAATTAAAATTATAATGAGCTTCTGAAGTTTCTGAAAAGTCGTGCTGAGAAGAGGAAAATTGAATCGAAGGAAATAATCAGTCTGTGTTCAGAGGACAGACGAGAGGAATGAGAAACAAAGAAATGAAAGTGAAGTGAACACAGTGGGAGAAATATGATTATCTGTTTTAATATTTGTCTTTAATATTTATCTGCAATGTTTTTAATATATATCTTTAATATGTGTTATGATATTTGCTTTTAATACCTGTCTATAATATTTGTTTTGAAATTTGTTTTCAATGTTTTTAATATTTGTTTTTTTATTATATTTGTCTGTCATGTTTGTTTGTAATATTTGTTTTTAAATTTTGTTATTAACTAAGTTTTTGTGAAGCAAAGGATCATATTAAAGAATTAAGAATCTTTTGAGAGTATTAGATTAGATTAGATTAGATTAGATTCAGAAGCAGTTCAGTATTACAGATTAAAAAGATATATAAAAAGATAGATCTAAACAAAACTACAAATAAATTAAAATAAAATAAAAATCTGTCTTCCTGTTCTGTTACGCCCCCCCCCCCCCCCCCCCCAGTGAGGAGTTGTGATGGTCTGAGGGTCAAAGGAGTTTCTCAGTCTGATGGTCCTGGCCTTGAAGGAGCAGTCTGGGCTGAACAGGCTCCTCTGGAGGCCGAGGTACTTAGAGGAGTCCACAGCCTCCACCTCAGCTTCCTCGATCAGAACTGGTTGTGGTCTTGGTCTGGACTTCCCAAAGTCAATGACCAGCTCCTTTGTCTTTGAGGTGTTGAGCTGTAGGTTGTTTGTGTGGCACCAGACAACCTAACAGCTCCGGTGCAGCTGATCAAAGGGTCAGACGTGGTGTCCTTCAGCCTGACGTACTGCAGCCTCATCCCAGGCCGTGGTGCTAAAGCAGTCTCTCAGGGCACTTTCCATCTCAGGGGACCACCTCCTGATGGAGCAAGTGGTTACCAGCTGCCTTTGGACCAGGGGGGTGTACTCTGGCTGAAGGTGGACCAGGTTGTGGTCAGACTTCCCCAGAGGAGGGAGAGGTGTGACTCTGTCTGCATCACATTAACATACAGCAAGTCGATGGTCCTGTTGTTTCTTGTTGGACAATCAACAACCTGGTGGAATGCAGCCAAAGCAGAGTCCAAAGTAACATGGTTGAAGTCCCCAAAAATGATCATCAGTGCCTCAGGGTGCTGGGTCTGCAGCCTTGCTGTGACAGAGTGGATCTTCTCACATGCAGAGGCTGCGTCCGCCCTGAGAGGGATGTACACACAGACTGTGATCACGTGACTGACCCCCTCAGCAGATAATATAGCCGCAGGCTAACGGCTAGTAGCTCGAGCTCACTGCAGCTCAAGGCCTTCTTCATGGAGATAAGATAAGATAGTCCTTTATTGATCCCCAAAGGGGAAATTCTGGTATTGCAGCAGTACAGGGCAAGTACAGGGATAGTAGCATGCATAAGGCATAGATCAAGGAATAGAAGATATATACGATTATCAAAATTAACTAACATACTAAGCACTAAATTAACAGAGTAAGTGGCGTTCAATTATCAAATTAACTAACATACTAAAATAATAATTTAACACAGTACAAAACATCTGAGCCTCCTGTGCAGTGCAGTAAAGATAAAAATAAAGTGACAGTGATATTAAAGTGACAATGTGAAATGTAGCAGCACTTATTGACCACACAGTAACAGTGCAAATTATTTACCTAGAGTAATGAACCATGATCAGGGATATGAATCAATAACAGTACAGTATGGTTAGAGGTGGTTTGGAGCATATGGGGGATTACTATAGATCTATTAAAGTGCAGTCCAGTGTCATATTAGCTTGAGTACATCCATTGCTGTTTCGGGGGGGGGTCAGTGCAGTGACAGACTGTGGCCTCCGCTGTTGTAGAGTCTGATGGCGGTGGGCACAAAGGAGCGCCTGAAGCGCTCAGTTCTGCTTCTGGGGGGGATGATGCGTTGGCTGAAGGAGCTTCCCATGTCCCACAGCTCGTCGTGGAGAGGGTGAGAGGGCTTGTCCAGGATCGACATGATTTTGTCCTTGATCCTCCTCTCAGCCACAGTCTGTAGAGTGTCCAATTGAAGGCCCACCACAGAACGGGCCTTCTTCACCAGTTTGTTGAGCCTGTTGACCTCACCAGTCTTGATGCCGCCCCACCAGCACACTACAGCAAAGAAGAGTGCGTTGGCCACCACAGACTGGTAGAAGGTCTTCAGGAGCCTGCTGCAGACGCCAAACGACCTGAGTCTCCTCAGGAAGAACAGCCTGCTCTGTCCTTTCCTGAAGAGGGCGTCTGTGTTGTGTGACCAGTCCAGTTTATCGTTAATGTGGACCCCAAGGTACCGGTACGAGTCCACCCTCTCCACTTCCTCCCCCTGGATGATGATGGGGGCAGGGGACCTCCTGCTCCTCCGGTAGTCCACCACCACCTCCTTGGTCTTGCTGATGTTGAGCTTCAGGTTGTTGCTGTCACACCATGTGACGAAGCTCTCGATCAGTCCTCTGTACTCCCCCTCGTTGTCGTCGAAGATACATCCAACAATGGAGGAGTCATCGGAAAACTTCTGGAGGTGACAGGTACCAGAGTTGAACCGGAAGTCTGAAGTGAAGAGGGTGAAGAGGAAGGGCGCCAGAACAGTTCCTTGGGGCACTCCGGTGTTGCTTGTGACCACCTCAGAGGTGAAGCAGTCCACCCTGACGTACTGTGGCCGGCCTGTGAGGTAGTCCAGTATCCAGGCTGTGGTGTCGGGGTGCAGTTGCATGTCCAGCAGCTTTTCCCCCAGGAGGCAGGGCCTGATGGTGTTGAAGGCACTAGAGAAGTCAAAGAACATGACTCTCACAGTGCCCCCTGGTCTCTCCAGGTGTGACAGGGCCCTGTGGGTGAGGAAGATGATGGCATCCTCCACGCCGATGTGCTGCTGGTATGCAAACTGCAGAGGATCCTGGAAAGCAGAGAGCAGAGTCCTCAGGTGCTGAAGAACCAGCCTCTCAAAGGTCTTCATGACATGTGACGTCAGTGCCACAGGTCTGTAGTCATTGAGAGCGCTGGGACGTCCTTTTTTTGGTACCGGGACGATGCAGGAGGTCTTCCACAGTTCGGGCACCTTCATCAACCTCAGGGAGAGGTTAAAGAGGTGCTGAAAGACCCCAGCGAGCTGCCCGGCACACAGCCTGAGGACCCTGGGGCTGATGTTGTCTGGCCCACTGGCTTTGTTGGTGCGGAGTTTGGAGAGCTCCCTCTGTACCTGGCTGGACGTGAGTGTGAGGCAGGGAGGGGTGCTGGGTGCGGCTGGTGTCCCGGGGGGGTAGGTTGGGGGGAGAGGGGGGGCTGTCTGTTGGAGCCACTTGCAAGCTAGGGGAGGGGGATGAAGATGTGCCAGGGAGGGGGGCAGAGTCTCCTGCAGAGTTGTGAGTGGGGGCTGGGGTGGGGGTTGAAGACCCAGATCCATTCTCTGAGCTCACCGGGGTGGGGGTTGTGTCGAACCTATTGAAGAATAGGTTCAGCTCAGAAGCAAACTCTGATGTGTCCTGGGTTACACCAGCGGTTGTTGACATACATGATAAGTCCCCCATCTTTGCTTTTCCTGCACGCTTTAGTGTCACGGTCATCTCTCACAGCAGTGAATCCCAGCAGGTCCACGTTAGCGTCTGGTCCAAAGTGGGTTAGCCATGTCTCCGTGAACATTAACAAGCTGCTCTCACGGTAAATCCGTTGGTTGGTCAGTGCAGACAGCTCATCGGTCTTGTTCTGCAGCGAGTTCACATTCCCCATTATCATGGAGGGTATTGATGGTTTGTATCTCCTTCGATTCTCCACTAGCCTAGCCTCTAGCTTAGTCCCAGCCTTACAGCCCCTGGGCCTCCTCTTCAATTCAGCCGGGATGGGATGTCATATCCCAGCTCGTCCCTCTGTTCTAAAAGCCAGTAGTTCCAGTAGTTCCTCTCAAGTAAGTGATTAGACCCACTCTGGTAGCTACGGTTGAAAAACTGCCTCCCGGTAGCCATTGTCAGTTCAAAAATATCAATGGGATATGTATAACAGCAAAACAAAAAAAAATATCTTCATATGAAGAGCACAAGAGTGTAAATGATGGGAAAAAAAGCTAGAACTGTATAAAAAAATAGTTTAAATCTGAAGAAATATCTAAAAAAGAGCTAAAAAAAACTGAGGAGCTACTAGATAGGCAACCATTTGTTTACAGCGCCATGGCAACAAGAAACAAATTAAACATTTTTCTGGAACATTTCTGTCAGATCAACACTGTCAGAGCTCATCAGGTTTATGGAGGTTATATTTTATTTACCTGCAGAAGTCATCAATTCATTATTTAGCCTTTTAATTATAGACATATAAACAAAGAAAGAATATGTGTTTATATCAGGTCTGCACAGTGGAGCAGAGCTTAGGGCTGCTGCCTCACAGCAAGAAGGTTGCTGGTTCAATCCTTGTGTTGGTCAGGACCTTGTTAGAATCCAATATGTAACATGACATAACATGACCCAAAATGTTATTAAAAAAAAATGTAAATAAAACCCAAAATGTAATAACAGGTTGATAATGTAACAAGATGCTTAGCTCAAAACGTAATAACTTTTTACATTTTGGGTCAGTTATTACATAATGGGGCAGCTAAAATATTTTTGTCTTAATATTGTAATAATATTTTTACATCAAAGAGTGAGTCAATGATTTATGGATTAAAGGGCTTATTGCTTCAATGTACGGTGTAGTATCACACAAAAATGCCCCATCCTACATACTCTCACTTAAAAAAGCCTTTTGGAGACCTAAACTTTTTCTTTCACCCCTGGTGAGTTTACCCTTTACCTATGTTCAGTTTCAGCTCATTCACTGGACTTCAACTGCTTCAATTTCAATAACACTGAAAGAATAGGGATGTTCTACACTTTGGACCTGTAGTTTTTATATCTATATACGGTCTATGGTATGTATATGTACGATTGCTGTTGCACAAGTCATTTATAGTCTCCTGTTCTCTAAAACTGAGGAAAGTGAGAAGATAACACACAAGATATTAAGATCATGCCCTGCTTCAGTATGCCACAGTATATGTTGGCATTCATGGTTCCCTCAGTGAAGTGTAGCTCCCCTGTGCCTGCAGCACTCATGCAGCCCCAGGGTTGGCCTGGGGTGGGGGGTCTGTCGGGCCATAACATCCTGTAACCAAACTTTATAAGAAGGTGATAATGGGGATTTCCAGTTGAAAAGAATTCTTCTGCGAGCAATTAAAGAGAGGAAACAATAATGTTAGACTGGGTTCGTGTTAGAGTAAATTCATCTGGGGATCTACCAAATATTGCAATATGAGGGGAAGGACAGATTTCCATTCCCAAAATGTTGGAAAGACTGGAGAAAAATTAGCGCCAAAACGTAATTAATTTGGAACATGTCCAAAACATATGTGTCAGGTTAGATGACGTTTGTGAGCATTTATATTTCATATTTCATTGATTTCCGCTGGATACAGTTTTGCAAGTTTCGATTTACAATAATGAAGTCTGTGAACAACTTTAAATTGGATAAGATTAAGCTTGGAGCAACTAGAGGAGGAGTTAACAGCTAGTTGTGCTCCCAGAAATTATCTGGTAAGGCAATGTCGAGCTCCGCCTCCCATTCAGCTCTGGTTTTAGATAGCTCCGGGTCCTTTAAAGGCGTCAGTATTGCCATTAGGAGGGTATCAAAGTATAAGTATGTGTCTATAATTAATATAAAAATACAAAAAGTACATAACCAGACATCTACAAAAATATGAGCATATTCACGTGAAAGCACGTATTCACATCTACAGGATACTTTAGTGATACTGTAAACTGTATCAAAACTTACTTCTTATGTGTATAACGCATCCTTGGATGTAGTAAATATAACCAGAAAGAACTGATTTTCTGCTGTGAGAGCTAATTGAGTGTTCAACCCTGAGTTTTAATAAAGCTTTGAGAGTTGTATGGAGCTCAGCTTAGGAAAACAGAGTAAAAGTAATGAAATTTAACTTATAGGGCTCTAATTTCATAGACCAAGCACAGGCCGCCACCTGCGCCGTGCCAACAGGGTGTGTCCAGGGCATTTTGCAAGTTTCGTGCACGGTGCAGTCTGGCGCAGCAAGGCGCACCCTCCCGCTGGCGCAAGTGGCAGAGAGGGAGGAGAGGAGGCGTGAGTGGGTTTAACACAGCCGAGTGTAATCTTCACCAATCAAATGAACGCCTCTCCTCGCCTTTAAATGCGCTGCGGGCGAGGCGCAGTGACAATTTCACCTCAGTGCATCTCCCAGTTGCTGTCACTTTTACAGCAACTGGGAGAGCGCAGGGGCCACCGTGCCGCAAATCGGAGGCCACGTTGGCGTCACCGTGTGGACCACCTCGCGAGACAGATGTAATCTGTTCCTGTGTCATAATTAGGAGTACAAATATAATATAATGTACTCCATCTTTTTAGATCACGTTAAGAACAAAGATTAAAACACAGAAATATGAGCAGTCACAGGTAAATCCTTAAGACACTGAGTGACTTACATTTATTCAGCGTACCCGGTTTTGTCTTTGCCACAGGTAGACGTCTTCACAACGTCGGAGTCGGGAAACATTGCTTTGAATAGATCCGCAATCCCCTCATTCGAGTGGAAGGAGTGGTGTTTGACAGCTGTGTTCGGACACCACAGAGCCTCCGCGCAATGTTGGTGTGGTGCCCATAGTCATCCGGAGGTCAGACGAAGTTGCAGGAGGAGCAGTAATGCTGTCTTGACCCGTGGCACTAGCTTGTGGTGGTGGAGCAGCAGCACACAAAGTTGAAACATCCAGAGCTGACTGCTGTTGCCGACCGCACATTGCATTTGTGTGTTTCGACGACTGCATGTGTGACCTAAGTGCGTTAGCTCCCATCCAGTTGACGTTTATTGTTTTTTTACAAACTAAACAATAAGCTTATTATCAAGAACAGGCCTCAGCCATTCCTTAAATGTTGGGTCTTGCATCCAGCTGAGTGCAAATTTGCATTTCCCCATCACGACAACTAGGTTGTCTGCCTGGTGAAGTAAAAAGCGTGAGCCAGTCCACCCGTAGACGGTTTGTCCCGTATTTCCGCGCTGAGCGTGCGTGGAGTGAATCGACCACAGAATATGACGTCAGCATCAAATCAAAATAAAATCCTATCAAAATAGGACACATTGTAGCCTGAAAAAATAATACCTATATTTTTTTTAAAATAATACCTCTAAAACTAAATTTAACACTATTAATGGCCTTAAATTTGGCAATTTTGATTTATCACTTTTTAATACTTTTTAAAACCCTGCGGAAACCCTGTGCGTCTGGTCTGAGCACTGACAGGCTGACCCCCCCACCCCTCAGCCTCTGCAGCAATGCTGGCAGCACTCATACGTCTGTCTCCCAAAGACTAACTCTGGATATGATGCTGAGCATTTGGACTCAACTTCTTTGGTAGACCATCACGAGGCCTGTTCTGGGTGGAACCTGTCCTGTCATGACGCCAAAACTCAACTTCAAGACGACCTCTGCCTTGTTAAAGAAGCTGAGGGTAAAGGTGATGGACTGTCCAAGCATGTCTCCAGACCTGAACCCTGTTGAGCATCTGTGGGGTGTCCTCAGAAGGAAGGTGGAGGAGCACAAGGTCTCTAATAGGGTTGCCACCTTTCAAGCAGAAAAATAAAGGACAACCCTGGCAGCGGGGATGCCACACTGCAAGGGCCCAACTGCCAATGGCCTAATAGTGGGGTGGGGCATCAGTTCTGGTAAATAACAGTACAGGCATTGTTTTAGTAACGTATTAGTTAAATTTTTAAGTACTTTCACAGTTTTTCAGAAAATATCTGCAAACGTAAAACTAAGCAGATACAACAATTAAAAAACAACTTGAGTAAATACAAGCTCGTTAATTAAAACTTAAATTAAATTAAATTAATTTAAGTATTATTAAGTTAAAATTAAAATAACTTATTAACTTAGCATCAATTATTTTAAATTATAATTAAACAAATGTTCTGACACTTTCAAAAAATATGTGGCGCAGGAGAATACAACAACTTTAAGAAAGTAGGAATAATTATAGGAAACAATCTCACCTGACTTTTCATGTCAATAATTTTATATTATTTCTGCTTCTTGTTTCACCACAAATGAAAGAAAACCCAAACAAATTTTTGGTGTAAAACAAACATTAAAACTAAAAGCCAGTCATTTGTACTTTCCCACTCACGTCTGTGTTTCTGCATCTGTTTCTGTTTCAATGGAGCACGGTGCGGAGTACCAGATGCAGCCACAGACGCAGACATGTTTGCCTCTGATTTCCCATGACTTATTCCTCATGCCGAAAATCAACCAACCAAGTGCCACTCTGAGTAGGCGGGAGCAAGCGGGTGTTGACTTTGGGCGGAATGGTGCTGTGTTTAAGGCAAATCGGAAATACGGGACAAACCGCCTCCCATATTGATTCAAAACGGGACGCAATGTTTAAGAGTGAAATACGGGACAATTCCGTATTTTACAGGACGGGTGGCAACCCTATCTCTAACATCCACCATGATGTGGTCATGGGGGGTGGAAAAGGACTCCAGTGACAACCTGTGAAGCTCTGGTGAACTCCATGCCCAAGAGGGTTAAGGCAGTGCTGAAAAATAATGGTGGCCACACAAAATATTGACACTTTGGGCCCAATTTGGACACTTTCACTTAGGGGTGTACTCACTTTTGCTGCCAGCAGTTTAGACACTAATGTCTGTGTGTTGAGTTATTTTGAGGGGACAGTAAATTTACACTGTTAAACAAGCTGGACACTCACTACTGTACACTGTATCAAAGCATCATTTCCTCACTGTCGTCCCATGAAAAGATATAATAAATTATTTACAGAAATGTGAGGGTGTACTCACTTTTGTGAGACACTGTAAAAGAATTGATGGTGACACTGATTATGTCTGCATCTCCTCTGCGTTTATATAAATGTGGATATGTTTGATTTTAGTCGGTCAGTCTCTGACCGACTCAGTCTCTGATGAAACACAGACATCATCTCAGCCTCAGTCAGCCCTCACTGTGCGAGGTCAGTGTGACCTTCACAGCCCCTCACAGCTCAGTGGTTTGTTAAACTGCATTAACGTTAAACTGGGTTGATCTCCTGCTACAGGACGGGGTTAATGTCCCAGCTTCAGCTGAAGGCAGACAATATATCATCGCAGCGTAGACCTGGACGGGGTCACTGTGGGCGGGTCCTGAGGCCACAGTGAGCTGCTGTGGGCCTCGTATACGTCCTCTTTGGTATCACATTATGTCTCCATGTTTCATACATGATGGCTTTTCTGAATACAGCATGAACTCTGGAGGTCAGCTGTAAACTGTGTTTCACAGTGAAGCTCACATTAGAAATCTTGGGGTTCTGATTGATCAGGATTTATCCTTCAACTCTCACATAAAGCAAATTTCAAGCACAGCCTTATTTCAGCCTCGTAACATCGCTAAAATCAGGCCTATCCTACGGGAGCATTGCATTCATGGGATAAAAAAGAAAGTTAGACATCTTCTCTTGTAACTACAAGATCAGGATCTCGTAATTATGAAAAAAGGTAAAGAAAAAGGAAACTTCTGTAAATGATCTCACAATGGAAATGACCTGCGATAGCCCATCTCATAATTACAAGTTCCTGATCTCGTATGTATGAGATCTTCTCTCGTAATTACAAGATAAGGTGATTTTTTTTTATCCAGTGAATGCAATGCGCTTCTATACTGTCCTATCTCAGAGCGATGCTGAAAAGCTAGTCCATGCTTTTGTTACCTCTAGACTGGACTATTGTAATTCTCTTTTTTCAGGCTGTCCCAGTAAGTCGCTTAAGACGCTTCAGCTGGTTCAAAATGCTGCAGCACGTGTACTGACTAGAACTAGGAGAAGAGACCACATTACACCTGTATTAGCTTTGTTAAAATGTCTTATAATGTCTTGTTGGTATCAATATTAATCAATGGTTTTTGCTTAACTCTATTTTTAATATTTTTCTTTATTTACGTATTTTCAATGATTAAAAGTTGAACGTTGGAACGTTGGTCATTCTAATAACTCAAGTATCTTCCTTTTATTAGAATTAGTTATGTAGTAGCAGACAATTATAGAGTATGTAAACATTGTTCAGAATCAGAATCAGATTTATTGCCAAGCAGGTTTTTACACTTATAAGGAATTTGCTCTGCCTCTCAACTTTATGATCATAACAATGTTGTTTCAACTGCTTTCTCCTCTTGATCCAGTTGTTATGGCATCCCCTCATGGAACAGATAATGCTAGACATAGCTAGCCTGTTAGCTACGCAGCACCGATCAACACTAAGCAAAAAAAACTTTCTCCGTGATTAGTTGTAAACATAAACTCGTAAACTCTATCGCATTAAGCAGCAAGACGACGTTTCAGGACACTGTTAAAACACTCCGGATATAAATTTTCTCCTCCACAAGTTGCTGCATGCACATACAGAGCAAGCTACTGAGTAATGGGCGGCGGTACACAACAACGGTACTTCCGCTCTGAAACAGTTAGATGACAAATGACGTAATATGGCGGCCCCCTAGCTCCGTCAAAAAATAAGGTGAATAATAGGTGTGTATTACACACTAAATTTTCCCGCCTTCAGTGAGTCACATGACCAGCTGCACTGAGCTGTCAATCAGTGAATGACATCATTCTAACAGCTCCTGAGGGAGAGGGAAATGTTCACTCAGCTTTACTCTCACTCACAGCCTCACAGATGCCACAATTTTTACCAAATCTCTCTAAAAAATTGTGTCTTCTGATCGTAGTTTTTGTCAGGAATCCATCCATGTAATTTTGAAAGCTGTAGCACCTTTGGTTTTTAGTGTGGAGGCCTAACTGCCACAGGTTGTCTGGAGCTGTATTTAATCATTTGAAGGAGGGCTTCTTCTGGGATGACCAACTTTGAAGGCTTGTCATTCGGAAACCGTTTGAGCAACAACAAATTCCTTCAGAACTTTTGATCATCCTCCTCTGTCATCTGTCTGCGTTTCAACCTGATACCATTTATGGCCTAGGAGGAGATACATTGTCTTTCTGGGGTATATTCTGACTAAAATTTTATTTTGAAAGGCAGATTGCCGGCTTCCTGTTTGAGATAGGTCAGGGATGTCCGCCCGTGAATTGTGGGTCTTGATGAGACGAACGAGGCGGCGTTGGTTTGATCTCCCTACGACAGTGGTTCCCAACCTTTTTTTTTATCAATTACTAGATATTTCAGGTGACCCCATTTGAATTCCAGGCGACCCCACTTGAGGTCCCGACCAAAGGGTTGAAAAACACTGCTCTACGACATTCCTACTGGCTGTGAGGGCTGTTTTATTGTGCCAACGTGGCGCTAGAGAGCTCATTTTGGCATGTTGGGGGTTAATTTTTTCATTTTATCAAATTTTTGAAAACCCTCAAAATGGAGGTCAAACGGGCAATCAGGGGCGTGCGAAATAGCGAGGATCTGTCCACCTGCTTTAATTATTATATGTATTTGTATCTATGAATGTACTGAATGTGTGTCTATAAATGAAGAGTTTGTCTTCAGCTTGCTCTACTGTAAAGTGTCTTGAGATAACACTTGTTATGAACTGACGAGACACAAATAAAGATTGATTGATTGATTGATTGATTGATTGACTGACATCAGTCCTCTGTTCATCAGGAAGTAAATCAAATCCCATCTTTATGGTGAAAGGACATAAATGATCATTTATCTCCTGGTGAGGTCTAATCTCAAAGTCTGAGAGACTGTTGAGGGGTCTGATGTCAGATGGTGTCTGTGGTGAACACCTGATTGTGAGATTGAGATGTTTTCAGTTCTTTTATTTTAAAAATAAAGATCAGATGACGGCAGAGGAGGATCTCATGTACACTAGAACAGGAAATGATAAGAGCTGAGGAGGCTGAGAGGATGGTTTACATCAGAGATCTGATTAAAGACCACGATGAGGGGCTGAGAGAACAGATCTTCACTGTTTCCCACAGTGAGGACAGAGACCAGGGGCCCAGGGGACCTGAAGGACTCAGGGGATCCAGAGGATATGGTCCTCGTCTGAGGTGGTCTGGGTTTCTCTCTGACATTGTTATGTTTGTCCGTCTGTGACTAAGAGACCTCCAAATGTGATGGACAGATCCTGATGAAGTCCTCAGTGAAAGGTGGTCAAGGCAGGAGGAGGTGGGGGTTGGATTTTGGTGTTGATCTGGACTCAGATGCAGACTCAGGAGTTTTATCTGCTCATAAATAATAAACATCTCAGTGGAGCATATCTGGTTCAAATCCATGATCAGCTGGTTGAAGTGCACGTGGTCTCTGATTGGATAAGCTGTGGTCAAACTTCATCTCGTCGTGGAGAGTAATGTTCAGGCATCAGTCCTGCTCCTGACTGGAGCCCCTCGGCCCTGTCCCGGCTCTGAGGTGAACAGAGCCGACCTGCTGAACCAGCAGCTCACAGCTGATGACTTGTGTGATGGTCCAGGTCAGTTTGTTGAGCTGAAGGGGCCTTTGACCTGCTGAGTCCACCACTGGAGCTGCAGGCACCTCTTTGTCCACAGAGGAACGACAAGTTCAACACAGAGCAGAGGGTCCTCACTGGAGCTTTAATTATGAGAAGAATTCAGACCTCTGAGTCCCTCAGGTCAGATGTTCAGGAATGTTTCTTTGTCCACTCCCTCCCCCCTTTACATCCTGACCTCTCTGCTGACCCCTGACCTCCAAACAGCCCAGGCCGGAGCAGATGGGGGCAGGGAGAGCTCTGTGGTCTTCAACAAAAGTGACTTTAATCTGGGAAGCAGGCCGTCTCTTCAGCTGGAGTCATGTGCTCTGCTCTAGATGAGGGGCTGACGTTTCCACTGGTCCATCGTGTCCTCAGACTGGTCTGTGATCACATGGATGCTTGGACACAGACCAGCATGTGTAAGGTCAGAACTGATCTCTGTGGGCCAGGGGGGCACCTCACCAAGGACAGACAACTGCACCACATCAACCGGCTTTATGGTCCTCAGAGGTCTGGAGCGTCCATGAGGTCCCAAGACCAGATCCAGGACCAGGTTTTTATAAATCAAGAAACTGTTTTTTCACCAGAGCAGGGCACTCAAAAGATCAGGGGCCTCATTGATAAAGCATTGCATAGGATCCAGACTAAATGTGTAAAGCTGAAAATAATTTATAAAATTATAAAACCATGCGTGCCCACACGTGTACGCACTTTTCCCGTTAAAGATCCCAGTCCACCTGGAGGGTAGAGTAGGTGGATTCACCTCACACCCCGCCCTCCACACACCCACATGTGACCATGAATGGTCAGTGCAGAAGACCTCCTGAATGTTTCTGATGGCTGCCTGCAGTCTGTCCTACGCTGCTGTGTCAGGATGAAGGAGTCATGTGTTGACCCGGGACTCCGTGACACTAAATCTGTCAAAACCATGTCTGAGGTACAAATCATCTGTACGTTTTTTTTTTTTTTGGTTCACACTGACAAATTCATTTTCACTGGGAGCTCTTATAGCAGCGTGAGTGCAGTCATTTGCTGTGATTCCATTTGGGAAAGTGGACACTACTGCAGAGCCTTTTAATGTCGGCCTGTTCACCCACAGAGTAAGAACCTGATGATCGACTGGTCATGTTTTAATACCATCCAACACCATATCCCAGACCTAAGGACAGAATTTAACTGTATTATATCATACCCAAAAGGGCCTTCAGACAGAAAATCAAACATCATATACTGTAAATCATAACAAACACACACCTGTCGGCTGATTCCTGCTTGAAGGAGTTGTTTCCCAGAAACCCCAGAGTGGTCAGCACCTGTATACACACCAGGATGGCGCGGTTACGGCGGGTGGTTTAGTCTAACACTGGGCCCAGTTCAGCGCATAGATCCAAGAGCACTGCTCTGGGGAATCTAAATCAGCTTATAAGTCAATTATCATCATGGGTCAGGAAATCTTGGTGGTCCCTAAAGACTGATTGTTACACACCTTCTCACAGCTAATGATAATCAGTCAGTGCAGTGCACTGCTCTCTATCATCTGAAGGTGGAAGTATGATATATGAACATTACAGTAGTTGTAGGCCTAAAGGCTCACTTAAGGAACACGTCTATATCACTGCAGACTCGGGTGTTTATGAGAAGTCTGATATGTGATGACATTAAATGTATGAGATGAATCCAGCTTCAATTCACCACCTCACCATCTGTGCTGCCAGTTTCCCTGTCTCCAAAATGTTCATACGCCAGGATCAAAGTTGACATACCTGTGTGCACATTCCTCCGACAAGTTTAATTTTATAAGTCACAACCTTTGCATGGGAAGTGGCGTACGCCACTTTCAAGCCCCGTTTTGTGCGTAAGCAAGCTTTGTAAATGAGGCCCCAGGTCCAAATCAGGACACTCTAGTCTGGACTTATGGTTGGAGAAACCAGCATGATGCTAGCTCTGATTTGTCCAAATAAAGGACAGTGGGCAGTCTCAGGGACAGCAGACATGGACAGGGGGACAGCCTGCATGAAGAGGGGACCAAACTGTCCAGAACTGGACCCTCTGAACAGGGGTGAACAGACCAGGCCACCAGAGCCCCTTATTCCTAATTTAAGATCTGAAGTTTTGTTTCCCTGAATAATGAAGAGCTCATCTGACTACAAAAGTTTTTTGTGGTAAAGTTTTTCTTCTCTGAACTTAAACAAAGTCACAAAAGTGGTTTTTAATCAGCTCTTTGATTAAAGTGTCTCAGTGTGTCCATCTGTGTTACTGGATCATCCTCAGGTTTCTTATGAGATCAGGTGACCATCAGCTGATCTTCTCTTGTGCTGAATCTGTGATGGAGACAGGGCTGAAGACCTGCTGCTGCATCAATGTCTCTGAGACACTGAAACTGATCACTGATCAATAACAGGATCCTCAGGACAGGTGCTCAGAGTTAATCAATAGATAGAGTCAACCAGCAACCCTCTTGCTGTGAGGCAGCAGCCCCTGCAGTCCAGACAGATCCAGTCATCCAAAAAGTCAAACATCCCAAAGACTTTGAGACTCACCACCTCGTCTGAGGCTTCATGTCTGCATCTCTGTGTGTCAGACTCTGTAACCCTGACCTCCTGACCCCTGACCCAGAGAGCATGATGGCCACGCCCTCTGACTTGGACCAGGACAGGTCACTGCACGCCTCTGTCTTCTGAGCATGTTCAGTGCTGCCTCTGCCGTGGTTATTCCAGAGTTTTCATTCCCACATCAGACGGACATCAGTGTGTGCTCAGAGCAGAGTTAATGAGAAGGTGCTGCCACAGCTCCACACACTAAAACACGCTCAGTTTGTTCTGCTGACGTGATCAGAGCACTCTCATTATCCCTGTGTGTCTGTCAGCAGTGAAATAAAAACACTCAGAACCAAATGAGCCTGAACAGAAACAGCCTGCAGACGGACAGCCGTGATTCATGGCTGCAGGAGGACAGAGGAAGGCTCTCGGGCCTGGACTCACACCTGTGAGCGTTAGCAACTCTGACACCTGCAGACTGTCACAGCATGGATCAGTGCTGCCCCCTGCTGGCTCACTGCAGCTGAGCACTCCAGGAGCAGCTGATGGAGACAACAGTCAACAGCAGGGCCCCCCAACCTCTCGACCACAGACCAGCTCAGGTATCAGCCCTGCAGAGCAGCTGGATCCACCTGCAGATCCACCTGCTGATCCACCTGCTGATCCACCTCCTGATCCACCTGCTGATCCACCTGCTGATCCACCTCCTGATCCACCTGCTGATCCACCTGCTGATCCACCTCCTGATCCACCTGCTGATCCACCTCCAGATCCACCTGCAGATCCTCATGCTGATCCACCTGCGGATCCACCTCCTGATCCAGCTCCTGATCCAGCTGCAGATCTGCCTGCAGATCCACCTGCTGACCCACCTGCAGACACACCTGCTGATCCACCTCCTGATCCACCTCCTGATCCACCTGCAGATCCGCCTGCAGATCCACCTGCAGACACACCTGCTGATCCACCTCCTGATCCACCTCCTGATCCGCCTGCAGACCCACCTGCTGATCCACCTGCTGATCCACCTGCTGATCCACCTCCTGATCCACCTGCTGATCCACCTCCTGATCCACCCGCCGATCCACCTCCAGATCCACCTGCAGATCCACATGCTGATCCACCTGCGGATCCACCTCCTGATTCACCTGCAGATCCACCTGCAGATCCACATGCTGATCCACCTGCGGATCCACCTCCTGATCCAGCTCCTGATCCTTCTGCAGATCCGCCTGCAGATCCACCTGCTGACCCACCTGCAGACACACCTGCTGATCCACCTCCTGATCCGCCTGCAGACCCACCTGCTGACCCACCTGCAGAGCCACCTGCAGATCCACCTGCTGACCCACCTGCAGACACACCTGCTGATCCACCTCCTGATCCACCTCCTGATCCGCCTGCAGACCCACCTGCTGACCCACCTGCAGACACACCTGCTGATCCACCTCCTGATCCACCTCCTGATCCACCTGCAGACCCACCTGCTGACCCACCTGCAGAGCCACCTGCTGATCCACCTGCTGATCCACCTGAGTGATGGGGTTCAGTTTGCAGAAGCTCTGAGAGGCGCAGTGGGAACTCTTTTAACCTTGAGAAACTTTACTGTAACTATGAATTTAAATGGACTTCACAGCTTAACTTTACATGAATAAATATGAAATAAATGTCAAAGTGACAAATCAGTCAAAAAGTGAAGAAAACACTTTAGGTGACTTTAAGGCTTTTGACCAAATTAAAATAATCTGAATAATCAAAAGATCACAAAAACTTTTAAAAATGATCGATGTTCATGACTAAAGTTTGTTGCTTTGCTGTTGCAGGAGCCCCTCAGTCCACCTTTATTTAATTATAATTTAATTTTGCAGGGTGAGTGTCTGTGTGTGTGCGTGTGTGTGTGTGTGTGTGTGTGTGGGGGGGGGGGGGGGGGTGTTGTTGTTTATTATATTGTTATTTTTTTTGTTCTTTTGTTTCTTTATTTGTTGCTTGCATGGACCTCAATCCGGCCTGCACGCCGGATTGAATAATGTTTTCATTTTTGTTTTTCAGAGTCACACCAAGGGGAAGCTTGGCTAATGTCTCCACTTACAAACAATGACCAAGGTTTACATTTAACCAGGAGAGCGAGTTCACTGGAGTCCAACCCCATGAGGTCCAGAGAGAAGCAGCCTAGAGGGTGATAGGGACTGATCTCACTTCTCAAGGCTGAGAAATACAAGCCATTTGTAGAAATTCATAATTTTATTTGACAAACTATTACACTTTATTGTTGCTTTTTAAATCCAGCCCAACAGCATTTGTCAAGAAAAGAAAATGTCCCTTACAGGTGTGTTGATGACCCCTGGTTTACCTGACAGGTGTATGTTTCTGACTGATTCTCCTGATCTGGCCCAGGTGTGTGTCTGGGGGCAGCATAACAAAGTCTCTTTTCCCAAAATCAGTTTGGACTCTGGGCACATTAAAGTGATAGACTGTACATGATCCATGAGGTGGTCTGGGATCCATGGTGGAGACTGCCTGCTGCTGTGGAGTCAGGAAGCCTCAATAACTACAATTACAGACATAACACATATTTGGCCATCTCATTCCAGTTCATAATCATTATAGCTGTTAATGTAGATATTAGCATGATCTTTCTATCCATGGTTGATACATCTATAGTAACTATCTCTAGCTCCACATGGACATGAGATCCCTCTTGAAAATGAGGTGTCACATCTCAAGAGGTCTACCATTAATACATTTATACTTAACAGAGACAAATATGGTAGGGATGCACTTGTGGTCTGGGCACCCATGAGTTCATCATTACCATAAATTCTTATTTTCAGTAAGACTTTTATTGATTATACTTCTATAAAATTATCACCACAACCATACAGACATGAGGACCCTCCTGAAAACAAGATGTAGCATCTCAAGAGGCTAACCTCTAATAAATTTGTTTGCAGCAGAAACAAATTTGACGACAACAGGTCTATGATTGGTCCATTGATCTGTCACTAGCTTTAGTTCTTACTTTAGTCCACTTGTCTCCACTTACCTCCCTCCCTTTGCCCACACACCCAACACAGCATCATGTGGATTTGCTGTTCATCATGAGACTGGGGTCCACATTCAAGATTTCCTGCTGCTCAACAGAAGGTTTTTTCTTGCCGCCATGATGGAGGGATTCATGATTGGCTATATGGATTCATGTTGGGTGTTGGATGTATATATTTGTATATATATGTATATGTGTATTTTATATATGTATATATGTATCTCTGCATACATGTGTATCCATAAAATGAAGAGCTTTGTGCTCTATTGTAAAGTGTCTTGAGATAACACTTGTTATGAATTGGCGCTATACAAATAAAGATTGAAAGAGATGAAAGATTGAACAACAAGGCAATCCCCATGATTTCAGCATGGCCTTGTAACTTTGGCCAATCACCTCTGCTCTCACCCTCTCCCGCTCCGCCCATCATCACATTTCAGTCTGAGTCTTTGGCTCAGAGTGTGCGGCACAGACAGCACATTAACCGCTGAGTTCACCTCTGAACTCTGTGAGAGGCAGCTGCCTGAGGTCTGCCTGACCAGCAGGGGTCACTGTTTGCATCACATGCAGATGTGAGCGACATTCATCAGTATGGTGTCAGGGGGTTTCTGTATGATAAATAGGGATGGGAAAATAAAGATTAGGTTAGATTAGATAGTACTTTATTAATCCCCTTTGAAAAAAACTTCCCCAGGGAAATTGGGAAAGCACAAATGAGAAGGCTGTCAGTCAAAAACTAAAAGCTCCTGTTTGATTCAACTTTCCAAAAGCAGATCAGCCAGTAGCCATATTTTTATTTATTTATTTTTTTATTATTATTTTATTTTTATTTAACAAAACCATTTATATATATATATATATATATATTTTATTTTTTTTTTTTTTTTTTGTTCTATTTTTTTATTTCAAACTGCTACTGAAATCCTAATTTCCCTGAAGGAGTTTCCCAAATGGATTAATAAAGTTCTACCTAATCTAATCTAATCTAATCTGAGATAACCTGCTGACCAAGTCCATTGATGTGTTTTTTTAGATGAGAGGCATATTAAGCATACAGAGGCCTTAAAATGTAGGTGTAGCTGGATAGGACAAACTTTTCGGTTAACTTTATCAACTTAAGAATGCAGTTTGGCAATTTTAATAAAAAGAATATTCCCTTTCAACATATTTCAACTAAAACAGACCCAAATTGTGGTTTTAGAATTGTGACTGTCACTATTTTGACTGTTCACATACCTTCACTTATATTCACCAAATTCTGACATTCCTCTGGGGGGTCTTCTGTTTAATCCCAGAGCTAGCAACAACCAATTTGATTGCAGGTGGTGATTTCAGTTGTGTTTTATATACTATTTTGGACAGATCCTCATCATGCCCAGTTAGTCCTTCAGACTCAACAAATGTACAAAATAATTTGATGAAGTCACTTAATCTGACTGATATCTGGAGAGTTCACAATCCCACAGAGAAGGAATATTCTTTCTTCTCACAAGTTCACAATACATACACAAGGACTGACTATTTTCTAGTTGATTCTAAGTTAACAATTACCAAGTCATCTAAATATCACCGCATCCTAATCTCAGACCACAGCCCTGACTTTGGATGGAAAAAAGCCCACTATAATATAACTATTTAACCCAGGTTTTCACAATGACAAAATATTTCTTTGGAGAAGCGCAAATGTTTGATAAAGGACTATTTAGCATTTAATGATACAGGTGATGTCTCAGACTCGACTTTATAGGAAGCTTTTTAGGTCGTAATAAGAGGTTTTGTTTTATCCTATGAAGCTGCACAAAAAAACAGAGGACACAGAGGTTATCCGTTATAGAGGCCCAACATGCCCTACTTGAAAAACAGTATCCAGAGGCTCCATCATCATCTGTATTAAAGGAGATTGTTAATTTAAAACATGTATGTAACAGTATTCTCTCACAGTATATTACTACTCTACTGTTCAAAGTGAGACATAAACCATTTGAGTTAGGGGATAAACCTGGCACCCTGCTCTCACAACTGCTACGAGGTGTGCAGGCTAGCAGAGCTTTTCATGAAATTAAAAATCACAGGAGCTCACTTGTTACAGACCCTGTTGAAATAAATAAGTGCTAAAGGAATTATTACAACAGTATATATAAATCCCAAAGTTCTGCGTCAGAGAAGGATATTCTTCAAGTCTTGCGCTCCCTCCTGCTTCCTAAAATAGACTGCAATGCACAAACACTTAACGCTGGAATTACTTTACAGAGGTTATTATGGCCATAAAGGAATTTCCAAGTGGAAAGTCACCTGACCTGATGGCTTTGGCATTGATTTCTACGAAGCATTTATTGGTGATGTGGCTCTTCTATTTCTGAGAATGTTCAAAGAATCAATAAAAACAGAAAATTACCAGATTCATTATTTGCTGCAAACATTTAATTAATCTTAAAAAAAAATAAAGATCAGACGGACCACCATCTTATCAGCCTATGGCCTTTCTCAGCAGTGACCTTAAAGGTCCCATATTTTGCTCCTTTTCTGCAGTTTAACATGGATCCTTGATGTCTTCATGAAACCTTAGTAACATGGTTTGGTCTAAAAGGCCTATGAATAAAGCACAGCTGCATTCTGTCCACGCTCACATAACCCCTCTGTTCAGAACGTCTGGTTTTGAGGGCGGTGGACTTCATATGCTAATGAGCCAGAGCAGAGCAGTGTACATACGGGGACTTAACCCTCCTATTATCCTTGGGGTCACTTTGATCCCATTTAATATTTATCATTCAAAAAGTAATATTTGACTTCTTTGTTTCTGCTTCATATTTCATGATGTTTCCTAATTTGATGGGGATAACTGATTAAGCATAAAATCATCATGATGATATTTTTTCAATGTGCTGAACACATATTGCACATATTGGTGTTCATCTGGGGTCAATTTGACCCCAAGCTGTTTTAGCTGTGTAAACCTTGTCTGTCATGTGTGTGACCTAACATCCCCACACCTGCAGGTGCAGAGTTGATACTTTTGGGTGGATACATAACAGGGGGGTGGGGAAAAAACAATTACTCCCATGAGAACTTTAATACTTCTCATGGTGCGGGCATGTGGGAGACAACCTGACTGTGAACTCCAGCCAAAATGTGGAAGCCAGTGAAGCTTGCAAGCTGATCACATCCAAGGCTTTCCAACTATCAAGTCATCATTAGAGCTCTTCATAACACCATGGACTGAAAATAGAGGGGAAGTGTGTATATGCAGACAGTTGGAAAGACCTGGATGTAGCTGACTTGGAAGCCTACTGTGGCTTGTTCATTTTTGCAGGAGTTAACAAATCAAAATCAAGCCTTTGGAACGATGAGACTGGTGGGGCAATATTTGAAGCCACCATGCCTGTGAAGACATTTGAAGTTTTGGAATAACAAAAGAGGAGGGGTGAGTGAGACTTTACAGGGATGAACCACAAATATGTTACAAAAAAAGGAGATAAAAATAAGCAAATAAATGTGTTCATGAGAGGAAGGGGGGGTCACCAATATCAAGCAATATGGTTCATTCTGTGGGGGTCTAGACCAGGGGTTGGCAACCCGTGGCTCCGGAGCCGCATGCGGTTCTTTTGCCCCTCGCCAGTGGCTGTCTGGACTCAGAGGACAGAAAAGCAAAAAACTTGTTCTTTGTCTTGCATTAAACTGTGATTAAAGCTATGGTCTACGATTTGGAAGCTTGGTACATCTTAATAACACGGTTTATAAGGCCATTATGGTCCTATGGTCCGATCTACGCAATATAAAGACCAAAAAGAATGAAAAAAATCCATTCAGTATATCCGCTGCAAAGCGGCATTTTAGTTGACCAATCCGAACCGCTGTTCCCCGCGGTTCGGATTGGTCCATGAGTCCATCCAATCCCCTGTCTCCCCTGCTCCACACCGTCCAGCCCATGGTCCTGCCTCCTCCCCACTACCTCCCTCATGTACCGGTGAGCAGCTAGCTGCACAGCTACTGAAGCGTCATGGAGCCGGAGAAGACCAGCACCGAAACCGTGAGGCCGCTTCTGTTACCCTCCACATCAAAGGGAAGGAAACGTAAACGTTTCGAGGAAAAGGCTGAAGTAAGGAAGAAATATGAGCAATACAGGTCCCAACGGAGACTCAACATTGGAGAATCGTACGACCGGTGGAAAAAGCTGCATAATGATTTGGGACTGAAAACTGACGCTGAGACAGCCGAATTTCTGTTGAACAGGTAATAACTTTGTTGACTACAGTGGGAGATGTCTGCTGAATAACTCTGGTTAGTCTGTGCCTATACTGGCTAATGACTGAACGTTGTTGGTCGGAACGGGTAGGCTCTGTCAATAGATTGTAGCATAAGTTAGCCACGCATCGTTAGCATTGTAAACTGAGCTGGTGAAGACACGCCGAGAAAGGTAAATCCTGATCGGCTAACAGTGGCGACGCCAGACCCGCTTCGCCGCCGGTCCAATTGAAATGGCTACCGCTGTGTGTTACAAGGGGGATGACTGTCGTGTTTGTTACTTTCAGCTATGAGCAATCTCAAGTTGTTGTTGCTGCTGATATTTTCTGCCGGCCGGCTCCGTGCTCTATCGGAGGGGGCGTGTTGTTAGGAGGCGACACGAGCTGGGGGGCGGGATCTTGAAACACGGAGGGGAGGGGTGAGTGAAGGGGGGGCAGGCTGTGTTTTTCAAATCTGTCTTAACAGCCAAACTGGTTTTCAGATCGTAGACCATAGCTTTAAGTGATGTCATTTCTGCATGTTTTAGCACTATCTGCAAACAATGTGCGTTTCTTTCATTAAATGATTATTTCTTGTTTTTTTACATCATCAGCTTTGCGTCATGTGTGCTCCTCTTGTGACCTCTGTGTGACCTGCAGCAGAGGGAGAGCAGGACGCTGCTGCATCTTTAGCTGTGAGCTCACCCGTGATGTTGTATCACACCTATTATGCAGATGTTTTGATGAACTTTCTTACTTTTAAAACATCGACTGCTGCTGTGAAGGGATTCAAACTTTTAAAATGGAGGCGTGTCGGAGATAAAGCTTCAGAAAAGACGAGAGAAACGGGGGAGACGATAAATTCAGCCAACTGTGACCGTGTTTTTGAAGAGGGGGATTTTTACACAAAGATATCAGGTGGATGTTTTTTTATTATCATGTCTGCTGTGATGTGATAGCTGTCAGTCTCTCCCCCCTCTCTCTCTCATTCAGTAACTACAAACTCAGGTGTGTGAGTTATTGTGTTATATGTTCATCTGATAAATTTTTTATAATACCTCAAGATTGACATGAAACTAAAAATTAATTAATTATGTAGGATAAGCTTCTAAAACACTGAGATTTCAAAAAGCACCTCAAGATCACAAGACTACCTCATGATTATTAGAAAATACTGCATAAAAAGTGATCAGAATGCAGGAAAGAAATGATTTAAGTTTAAAAATGTCAGGGGAAGACCCTCTGACCCCCATCCCATCTGATGATGTCAAATAAATATTTATGATTTCTCCACTGCAAGTAAAACGTGATTCTGTGGAAAAAAAAAAAAAAGAACTGAGTACCAACAATAGCAAAAAAAAAAAACAGTGATAAGACAGGCTAATATTAATCGAAAGTTATTTTTGTTGACAAGCCTGATAATCAAATAAACGCACCATTGTTGTCATTTTAGCTCTAAATTAATTATTGCAATATAATATGGTATAACAATAATGCCAAGTTAAAGCAACAAAAGTACATGACCCATGGTGGTAAAGCAGTTTGCTTATAGATCTGATGTCATTATGATGATGGAGAGTCAACAGGTGCTGCTGTCGTCATTTGAAGGTTCACGTGTGTTTTGTGGCTACAGACAGATTTTTTTTTGGTGGGCATGGTAGGTAAGATGGCTCTTTTGATTGGAAAGGTTGCAGACCCCTGGTCATGAATGTGCCCCCCAACTTAGAAATGATTTGGATGAAGGATTTGCAGGATACAGTTACTCTACCTACCTTTTTAATCTGGCTTTAAGCTGAATTATGTTTTACTCTTTTAATCTGCATCGTATGGGTTTTGCTCCATTTTAGTTTCAGAGTTACTATTTTATGTTTTACCATGTTTTTACCACTTTTAATTTATTTATTGTTTGATTTTAAAACAGTTTTGTCTTAACCAACTTTCAGCATTTTATTACCTTTATTATATCATGGTTTTATTTATTTATTTATTTACTTAGTCAGTTTAGTCTTAGCTCCTGTGTTTCCTCATTTTCATCTCAAGATGGCGTTTCCTCAGTCCTCTGTGGCATTTCAAGAGTCCTGGCTTCCAGTCCGTGTGTGTGTGTGTATGTGTGTGTGTGTGTGTGTGTGTGTATGTCTGTGCTAAATGTGGGCTGGGAGGGTGGGTGGGGTTTTCTATTTTATTCTGTATCCCCTGACTTTTGTCTGCTTGTTTTTTGTTTTTCGGGGTTTTTTTTAAATGTACAGCACTTTGTGCTACATTTGATGTATGAAAAGTGCTTTATAAATAAAGTTTGATTGATTGATTGATTGATACTCTAAACTTGAAAGTTTGGCCTGATGGTGGCGCTATAGGAAAGGTCATATCACCACCAAAACCAACAGGGTTCATACTCTTGTGGTCATTAATGTTGTCAGCTAATTTGAGAAGATTTGTATGAAAACTTTTCAAGATACATTCATTCTAATTAAAAAGCTTGCCCAGATGGTGGTGCTAGATGAAAGGTCAACTCACTGATAGGTTTCATTATTAAGGGGTTATTTATGTAGCCAACAAATAAACAAAGTGCCTGACACAATAACTTGGGCAACAGTTTTATGTAAATCATTTTCTGTAGGCAAATATCCCTGGGGTCAGATTGACCCTAAGGGTAAAATGTGTTAGTACTATTTGAGGATAATAGGAGGGTTAACGGTAGTCCTGCAGCGTAACTCTGAGCGCTCCAGCCACGCGCCGCTTACAGTCCTCAACATACATGAACTGCAAATTCATGCCAGTTACCAGATAACAGCGAAGCTCATTCCCCCAAACATCACAGAATAACGCACAACATGCTAACCTCGGCCTAGTCACCTTAGCCTACCTACTTGGCTAAATAAACCGTTACATTGCGTTGTACGCTGATGATGTAAATTTGTTTCTGTCGCAGCTTGAAAAATTCACTCCATCAATATTGGACCACATTAAAAATTTTGAAGAGATATTAGGGGAATACTACAAGCTGGAAGAAATGAAATTTTATGGCTTTAACCAAGGACTTAGACCCCAACTTTCTCTGGAATCTCCTGGTAAGATTGACTGCCCACATTAAGTATCTCGGAACTACAGTCCCAAAACAATCTAATCAACTTTATACACTGAATTACAAAATAATGGTTGATAAACTTTAAAGTGATATTGAACTATGGTGAACACTTCCTATGTCAATGATTGCCAAATTAATGCCATAAAAATGGTGACTTTACCCAGATTTTTGTACATATTTAGAACATACCCATTTTTCTATCAAAAGTGTTTTTCAGAACATTAGCCTCAATCATCATGCCTTTCATTTGGGGATATAAACCACATTGTATAACTAAGAAGCATCTGTGTAGGTCAAAAGAACTGGGTGGACTGGGTTTTCCCATATTTCAGCATTATTATTGGGCAGCTAATGCACGAGCACTTATATAGAGCGGGATATCACTGGTACTTCCCTCCAAGATTACTCAATACAACACAGAGAAGCCCTGTACCATTTAAAGGGACTGGATTTATAAAACTCATTAAGGCTGTGGTGCCAAATTAAAAAAAACATTTAAACCAACAAACACTTCTATTTTTGTCACAATCATGCATTTCATCCTTCTCAATCAGATCCTGTTTTTTCAGTCTGGAAAGAGAAAGGCCTGGTCACCGTGAAGGACTTCTATATTGACAATGCTTTTTCCTCATTTAATCAACTGAAAGACAAATTCAAATTGCAATAATCTCATTTTTTAGGTACTTACAAGTCAGGAACTATGAATTCTGGAATTTATAACTCCCCTGATGAAGTCTATTCTCTTCTAATAAAGGAACCTGAGTCCAAAAGACTAGAGTCTATGTTTGTAAATGTGTCTGCGGCTCAAACTGCTCCAAGTACACAACACCCGAGAGAGTGCTGGGAGAGGGAAATAGGCACCTTCATTTCAGAAGCAGCATGGTGTGAACGTCTTTCGTAGCATACACACATGTTCAGTTAATTCAAGACACCAGCTGATTCAGTATAAGGTTATCCATAGACTCCATTATTCATGTGTTAAACTGCATACCAGAACATACACATATGTTCTGGTTCTGCACTAAACTCCACAGATTCTGGTGCAAGGTTTTTCCCTTTTTACTCTGAGGTCTATGGACATGATCTCCCTCTAGACTCAGAGATAGGTATTCTTTGTTGGTCCCCACAGCTCAAGACTCTTGGTCACGGGAAGGTTCTGTCAATCCAATATGGGATGGTCATGGCTAAGAAAATGATTCTTAAAGTCTGGAACAAAGACGTATCTCTAAGTTTTGAAGCATTCTCAAGTACCTTGTATTTGGAGAAAATTAGATTTGAGATATCAGGGAAATCAAATCAATTCATCAGATATAGCAACCATTTCTTCATCACACAGCGGAGAGGACCCTCATGACACCTCAATGCTTTGATTGTGTTTGAATACTTATTTTTTTATCATTTCCCACGTATAATGTGTTTACAGTGGCAGATGACTACAGAAATCGTTATAGAGAACAGATTTTCATTTCATTTCTTTTCAGCTTTTCCTAGCCTGCTTTGGGGGAGAGGGGTGGGGAGAAAGGGGTGATTATTCAGGTTGTTATTTACTGAGATGTTCTGTTTTGCACATCTGAAAATGAATAAATAAAGTATTTAAAAAAGATGTTGCAGACTGATCCTCAGTGGGAATGTTGAAATGATATTAATAAAATAAATAAATGAATCCTTAAACATCACAACTTTTGCAGCAACTGTAGAAAAAAACCTTTCGGAACAATCACAAAAATCTGAAATCCTGGAGGGTCTGATTACTGCGATTACTGGAGCGATTTTTTTTACTAACCTTTGTATTGTTTCACATATTGTCAATAAATGGTTGGCTAACCGATCTAACCTGGACTTGTGCCTTCTTCCAAACAGAACAAAAACTTTAACAGTATTAATTCTTAGAATTTAATTTAATATTATTTCAACAGCTTAGGGATGTTCAAGAAGATGTCTATTTCTTGTTTTTATTTTAAAATAATTAAATCCCATTTACCAGTAATTGGAAAAATAATCAGCTGATGAATTGATAACCAAATTATCGTGGCAGCCCTCATCACAACCACAACCTTCAACATCTGAATAATGTTTATTGAGACTTAACAGGCACAAACATGACTGATGATCTGACTGAAATGGTCTTTAACAAGTCTGGAACATGTTTAGGGAGATAAATTCAGTATTCGTTCCACTGGTGACCATGTAAATTGGTGACTTTTTGTTGACTTCGTCTGTGGTTGTATGTGTTTCTCTGGATGTGTTTTCCACTAAACTCCTGAGTAGTATTTTATATATAGTTTCAGAAAGCTTCACAATGAGGCCCTGGAGAGAACTTCTGTGACATCTATTAACACAGTCACTAGTTAACACGGCCACTCATCTGACCATAACACGGGGTTGGTTACGATGGTGTGCAGAGGAAAATGTCTGCCCTGATTTTGCGCCCTCTAATGTTGTCCTCCATTATCACGTGTCACATACAGGTGAGTATATTTACCTGAAACTCTCAGGACAAACAGCAGGTTTATCTCAGACCTTACACCTGAATCTTAATGAGCCCTTTAAGGTCCCCGGTCAGTCCATCAGAGACGTGAAAACTCCTCTCGACCTGTGGGCTCAGTCCAGGTAAACATTAGAGGACAGACATCATATTCTTAAAGTGTAGTAATCAACATAATTATAATCTGAGTAAAATAAAAATCTCAAATACTTTAACAGATGGGGGATCAAATGCTATCGATAATTCACAGTTAGTGGTGTTGTCATGGTGATGTATTAATGTTCTTATCACTAATGTGTTCATTAATCACAGGGTCGATGCTGCATGAATAAAGTGGTTTTATTGTCAGAGCAGTTTTCTATTTCTCTTTTCTCTGTGTTGGAGTTAAAGGTTTCAAACGTTTGCTGTACTGTGATCTATGTTTTTCAGTAAAAGTTTAGATTCACTACACCAAACGTTTCTTCAGAGGAAGTGAAATGAACCACAGACACAGCTCATCATCTCAGGAGTCAATCCCAGTCTGACTCTTTACCTGGACACTCGGATTATTCCAGGACAATGTTATGGCAAATTTGTATATCTTCCCACAAGAATGAAATAAGATGAAAAATGAAGGATCTTGAACCAAGTGCTGCCTTTGTGAGTTTTTATTACAAAAGGGAAAATACAGGCTTACAAGTCTGGAGACTATCAAAGGAACAGAGATGGGCAGTCCATCATCTGCAGAGAGTCTAAAGACAGGAAGAAGTGTGCACATTTAAAGCATAGCAATTCAAGGATATGTGTGTTTGGTATGTGTGTGTGTGTGTGTGTTTGTGAACCTGGGAGTGTGTGTGCATGTAGAGGTGCATGTTGTGTATACTGTATGTGTAGACCCAAAGACAGTCCCTGCGCCAATTCTAAGTTATTAGACACAAACAGCTGATATCTTAGTCAGAACTTTGTGTGAACCAAGGTCAGACATCTGTGTGTCGCTCAGCTAATCTATGTGTATCTTATTCATCTCATCTATGTGTGTGACTCCCCCAAAAAATGTCGCAAATCGATCAGCAGCTGTCGAGTTAAAGATGAATTCTCCTCACTGTAGTTAAAATGAGTGGGTATCTGAGCATCAGGGCGAGAACAGCTGACTCTGAGATCACTCTGTTATTAAGAATTGGATCTGCAGGTCCATTACTGAGCTGATCACACTGCTTTATACCAGGACAGGTCTTCACTCAGAGCTGAGGGGGTGTAATGGTATGAAAACTTCATATCACAGTTATTGTGACCAAAATTATCATGGTTATCATTATTATCGCGGTATTGTTGCTGTGTGCTCAAAATGTTCAAAAAGTACTTTTACACACACTTGAAATCATTTAACCCCTTTAATATTAAAATAACAACAGACCGCCTGGTCTTTTTTTGTCAATAAATGTGTCAGGAAATGTCCTTTGAGTAAATTTTTCACCTTTTTTTTAATGAGAAATAAAAGTAAAAAATTCTGGCAAGTATTTGTCATTCTTATGTCATAAATGTTTAAACAGTGTGTAATTACAAGAAAAGAAAAAAACTGATTTGAACTTTAAACAGGATTCACTTCATAAACAATTGTAAATGAACATGTTCAAAGTTTTGAGATGACCAAAAAATAAACTCAACTTATTTTACATACACTCAAACATTTTTGTTTGCCTACAGCATTAGTGTCCATGTTACAGCCCTTTTTTATTAGACCACGTCCAGACGTCTTTTTTTACTGACGATAGTCCCTGAGGCAGTTCCTGTCCAGTAAGCCCCTCCATGACTCTCCTCTGGTCTCCCCTCTCCCTGACAGATCTCCTCCACATTTCCTCCTCCAATGTTTCCAAATAACGATTGATGAAATCCAAAAAACACAAACTATGATGGAAAAAGGAGATCAATTACGAAATACTGCAAAACACGGAGAATAGACAGCAAAAGAACGGAAAGAACACGCTCCAGATTGATACTAATGCTATTATTTAGAACATTTATACATTATTTAAACAGAAAATACTGATAAACCACCTTTTGTTCACTCAGGTATGGCTCTCTGAATCTCCTCTCTCTCACTCTCTCCAGTCAGCTCACTTACTCGAGGAGTTACAGCAGTTTTACTCACGCACGTCTTTTTCTTTCACTGGCAACAGCTTCGTGTTTTAGACAGGGTGACCGTCTTCAATCACTGGACCTGGACTGGTCCCTGAGTTTAGAGGTGTAGGGTTGCAGCCCTGAAGTCCTGGTGATCTGGTTCTCCAAAGGCCTGTTCCTGTGTTCCTGGGTGGTAGCTGATAAAAGCTCTGTCCTGTTAAAACACACTAAACCAGAACACTCCTGCTGTTTGCTCCTGTGTTTGCCTTGACTGTCATGACAATATCCGTTTACTTTTCTGTTTGTGACGCATCCTGCTGGAGGACATCGGAAGCCACAGGGAAGCCCTCAGGCCGTACAGGACTATCTGTTATGTGAGGAGTAAACTGCAAATAAGGGACACTAACAGTAAGTCTGAGGGAAAAACTGTCAAAGTGAACACCAGTATTCAGTAAAATCATCAGTAGGGATGGGACTATTGAAGAATCTTCTACAGGTACTATTTGGGTATCAAGTCCTCCCTAAAATATTGATACCAGATAATCCCTCTGACTAAATCTTATATGACAGAAGTGAAACACTATGCAATACAACTCTAAAAAACATTTTAAAGTCACTTCTTAAATATCTAAGAATTAATTTGGTTTAGTTTTAAAGATTCATTAGAGGGTGCAACATGAGCCTTCAGGTGTGATGGAGCTGCTTCATTTGTTTTTACAGAATTATCAGTTCATCCAAAAAAACATGTCACTGAAATTTTTAAATGTAGAATATCTAAAGAATTTATCATCTTTGGACTGAGACTTAAAACTAGACTCACGTTAAGATCTAATGGTCTAGAGTCCAGAATACATGTTTTCTTTATGAGCTTCTGGCCTGTGAAAAACATCAGATTCATAATTGTAACCCATTAACTGGAGGAGGAGGTTGGTATCAGCATGAAAAACATTAATGTAAGAAGTATCTGTATCTGTCTAGTGTCACAGATCACTAATGATCAGAGATGTGCTGGAAACTGATGACCAGCACAGTCTGATCACTGCAGCACTGAAGCGTCATAACTGTCTTGGTGTTACAGTTTAATCAGTGACCATGTTAACTGGTGACATTGTCCATCTGTAAACAGAGAGCTCTCTGCAGGGCCTGGCTGTGAGGCTTTCATATATAATCACTAACCAGGAGTTTTCTGGATGAACATTCAGCTCAAACACAGTCACTGGTTAACTGGAGTCACCAGTTAACATGGTCACCATTTAAATTGATACAATGACCAGGAGTTTTATGTTCACACACTTATTATATACCTCTAAAGGAGAATTTCTCACCAGACAGACAGTTCATCCTGATTGTGTGTGAGCAGTCTCGTTTATCATGTTGGACTTAATGAACTTGAGCTAATTTAGCGCTTTTCTAGTCTCTCTCGACTCAAAGCAGCTTTTACACCACAGGACACATCTCACTCTCATTCACTCTCATTAACTCTCTCATTGACTCTCTCATTCACTCTCATTAACTCTCTCATTCACTCTCTCATTCACTCTCATTAACTCTCTCATTCACTCTCATTAACTCTCTCATTCACTCTCATTAATTCTCTCATTCACTCTCTCATTCACTCTCATTAATTCTCTCATTCACTCTCATTAATTCTCTCATTCACTCTCTCATTCACTCTCTCATTTATTCTCTCATTCACTCTCATTAACTCTCTCATTAACTCTCTCATTGAGTCTCATTAACTCTCTCATTTAGTCTCCCATTCACTCTCATTAACTCTCTCATTCACTCACATTAACTCTCTCATTCACTCACATTAACTCTCTCATTCACTCACATTAACTCTCTCATTCACTCACATTCAATCTCATTTATTCACACTAACTCTCTGATTCACTCACACTATCTCTCGTTCACCCATACAAACTCTCTCATTCACTCACATTAACTCTCTCATTCATTCACATTAACTCTCGTTCACTCACACTAACTCTCTCATTCACTCACATTAACTCTCTCATTCATTCACATTAACTCTCGCTCACTCACACTAACTATCTGATTCACTCAAACTAACTCCCACATTCACTCACATTAACTCTCATTCACTCACATTAACTCTCTCATTCACCCACACTAACTCTCGTTCACTCACACTAACTCTCTCATTCGCTCACATTCACTCTCTCATTCACCCACATTAATTTTCTTATTCACTCACACTAACTCTCTCATTCACTCACACTTACTCTCTCATTCAGTCACATTAACTCTCTCATTCACCCACACTAACTCTCATTCACCCACAGTAACTCTTGTTCACTCTTACTAACTCTCTCATTCACTCACACTAACTCTCTCATTCACCCACACTAACTCTCATTCACCCACAGTAACTCTCATTCACCCACACTAACTCTCGTTCACTCACACTAACTCTCTCATTCGCTCACATTCACTCTCTCATTCACCCATATTAATTCTCTTATTCACTTACACTAACTCTCATTCACCCATACTAACTCTCTCATTCACCCATACTAACTCTCTCATTCACTCACACTTACTCTCTCATTCAGTCACATTAACTCTCTCATTCACCCACACTAACTCTCATTCACCCACAGTAACTCTTGTTCACTCACACTAACTCTCTCATTCACTCACACTAACTCTCTCATTCACTCACACTTACTCTCTCATTCAGTCACATTAACTCTCTCATTCACCCACACTAACTCTCATTCACCCACAGTAACTCTTGTTCACTCACACTAACTCTCTCATTCACTCACACTAACTCTCTCATTCACTCACACTTACTCTCTCATTCAGTCACATTAACTCTCTCATTCACCCACACTAACTCTCATTCACCCACAGTAACTCTTGTTCACTCACATTAACTCTCTCATTCACTCACACTAACTCCCACATTCACTCACATTAACTCTCTCATTCACTACCACTTACTCTCTCATTCACTCACATTAACTCCCTCATTCACCCACACTAACTCTCATTCACCCGCACTAACTCTCGTTCACTCACACTAACTCTCTCATTCGCTCACATTCACTCTCTCATTCACCCACATTAATTCTCTTATTCACTTACACTAACTCTCATTCACCCATACTAACTCTCTCATTCACTCACACTTACTCTCTCATTCAGTCACATTAACTCTCTCATTCACCCACACTAACTCTCATTCACCCACAGTAACTCTTGTTCACTCACACTAACTCTCTCATTCACTCACACTAACTCTCTCATTCACACACACTTACTCTCTCATTGACTCACACTAACTCTCACTCACATAATTTCTGTCATACCCTCTCCTTTCAGTAGGGAGTACAGACAGGGAGAGGTCAGAGGGTCAGGGACAGGCTTCACTCAGAGGGACCTACAGTCAGCTTCTCTGTTCAAGAGTCACCTGTTCATTCACCTTCAGTCAAGCAGACTAAATCAAACAGACCAGGAGACAGGTGTAGGTGAGGGCTGACCTACGACGCCATCAGGACCAACATGGTGACGTTTCTCCTCAGAGAATCAAACTTTCCTCCACCTTTGAGTGTCCATGTTTGGAGCTCCCTCTTGAGTCCAGACGGGCCTTGAAGGAGATGTGGACTCTGAAGTGGATTTTGTTTTTAAGCTTCACCCTCTCAGATGCTGTCTGATGGTTATTGGGCTGCAGATATCACTAGTAAGGGTCCAGGATCGTCCCATGTCTTCCCGGCTCAGAGCTCAAGACATTGTTTGGGGTCTACTGCTTGACTTTTTTGTCCTATTACCCTCAGGATCGTTTAAGAAACTCAGAAAGACTGTCTAACTGTGTCCACCCTCAGCAGGGTGGTGTGTTGGAGAGGCCTTGTTTATGCAGCTCAACAATCCGACCATGTTCAGAGACAGAAAGCTTTTCTGACTTTGCCATCAGGAGGCCATGGCAGTGTGAGTACCTGACAGAAAACAACATGGATCCACATATTAGAGCAGATTTTGTCTTTTAAAGGCTGTGGTCTTGAACTTTGATCATCAGACGAAAACATGTTTGAGTTTAAATGCAGTTTCTTACTCAAAATGTTCTCTCTTCTTCTTCCTTGTGCATGTTGAAGCTCTGCTGAGAACCCTCTTAGGATCAAACAGAGCAAAATGAGAGTTCTTCAGTTTTTTCAGCTGGTCTTCAGTTTTGATCCGGAGCACCTCCTCCTCTTTTATTTATGGATGGATCAATGGATGGATGGATGGATGGATGGTCTCTGGTGTTTGATGCTGACTGGCTCACTGCAGCCCAGTGACCGAGGAGCTCAGGACACAGATGTGACATAGACGTGACCTCTGCTGAAGGTCACCCTGACCTCTCCTGAAGGTTACCTGCCCTCTGCTGCAGGTCACCTTGTCTCTGCTGAAGGTCACTTGACCTCTGCTGAAGGTCACCCTGTCTCTGCTGAAGGTCACCCTGTCTCTGCTGAAGGTCACTTGACCTCTGCTGAAGGTTACCTGCCCTCTGCTGAAGGTTACCTGCCCTCTGCTGAAGGTCACCCTGTCTCTGCTGAAGGTCACTTGACCTCTGCTGAAGGTCACCCCGTCTCTGCTGAAGGTCTCTTGACCTCTCCTGAAGGTCACCTTGTCTCTGCTGAAGGTCTCTTGACCTCTGCTGAAGGTCACCTTGTCTCTGCTGAAGGTCAACCTGTCTCTGCTGAAGGTCAGCTTGTCTCTGCTGAAGGTCTCTTGACCTCTGCTGAAGGTCTCTTGACCTCTGCTGAAGGTCACCCTGTCTCTGCTGAAGGTCAACCTGTCTCTGCTGAAGGTCACCTTGTCTCTGCTGAAGGTCTCTTGACCTCTGCTGAAGGTCTCTTGACCTCTTCTGAAGGTCACCCTGTCTCTGCTGAAGGTCAACCTGTCTCTGCTGAAGGTCGTTCTGTGTCCTGTTTTATTCAAACCAAGCACCTCCATGCAGAGGTGTAGTCCCTGGGGGCTGAGCTTGGTCTCTGATCGACTTAATGAAACAGCACAGCCTCTCCGGTGCATCCCAAAGGCTTCAGAGAAGCAGCACTGTTATCACTCGTCTTTATCGATCTTCGACCAGGCCCGCCCACAGACATAGTGGGGCCCCTGAAGGGTCCTGTGAATTGGCCCCTGATGGAATCTGATGATATCACTGCCCTGATGTTGTTCCAGCAGCATTAGTGCTAATTTGCAGCCTGGCCTGGCCTGTGTCAGTGCTCAGCAGAAAGGCTCTGGGCGTGCACACACACACATATTCCTGACCTGAAAGATGACTCCATACTTCCACCAACAGTGATGACACAGCAAAAATAAAACCTGGTACCTGGAGCTGATAAGGAGGGGGAGGGACAGAGATGTAGTCTGACAGTCTACTATCTGATGGAAATGGGCTTGTAATCCAGCTTGGGCCTGATTTAAACCAGTAAGACTGTTTAGAGAGTTTTGATTTAATGTTTTGATGTTTTCATAAAGCGCAAAACCTGAATTCTAATATTTGACCTTTATTATTTGTTTAATAATCCACTTATCCAATGACTGATTGAGTTACGTCTGCACCAGTACCAAGAACAGAGACATGATGTCTGGGGTCGTCCCCCCTGTATATATACATATATATGTTCGTAGGGGTCAGAGGTGAAGGTCGTGGAGTTTTCTGGTCATCCTTTAATTATAAATTAGGTATATCAGTACAACATTCATGGATTTCTATTCATCTTTGCTCAAATGTCCTCTCTGACTAAATGATGAACTGATTAAATTTGGGAGGTATGAGGTCAAAGGTCAATTCTTTTTTTTTTTTACCTAGCAGAGGTGTGGGACCAGAATGTGGTAGATCTAGTCCTTTATATCTCCATTTATTAAATAATCTGTATTGTGATGAGGGTGGAATAATTTAACTTTTTGTTTTGCTTTAAATCATCATACGCCATAGTGGAATAACTCTGCATTCTGGGTCACAATACATGATATAATTTTCACTTATGGGCCACTTTTTCTCCTGTAATTTAAAAATCTGTTTATATAAAGTGTAATTAAAAATGGAGTATAATAAACTTCATGTCCCAGAATGCAGCGCGGTCTGAAGCAGCCTCAGTGCGCTGTGATTGGTCTGTTCCCGGTCACGTGTCGCGGTCTGGCAGCAGCCTCCTGCTCAGTTTGTTTGATGTGACATCCTGCTTCTGTTTTCTGCTCCCGAGGCTACACGAACTCTGCCGAGCCCTCACCGAGCCCTGCCCCGGGAAACAGGCTCCTTCAGCGGACAATCTCTCAGCACGGTACGGTAACCTCCTCCGGACCTTCTAGACCGCTCTTATCGGTCCGTAGTTTCACCTCTGTCCGCGATAGGAGCCGTGCCCGCGGTGTCGTAACGTTCCAGCCCGGCCACGGAGCAAAGGTCTCGGTCAGAGCGGACACGCTGAGCCCGGACAGACTCGGTTTTCCCGAACTGCGCTCGACTCTCGGTAAGTTGGAGGAAAAGTTAGACAGGTTTACCGGTGAAACGGGTCAGTAATTAGGCCGGTACCGTTACTTACAGGTCTGTTCGTCCCTGCTGCGGCTCCGACGCTCTGAGCCGCTCAGCAGATGTTCGGTTAAGGAGAAGTTTGAGGAAAAGGACAGACAAAACTCCAGATGCTTACTTGTGATGGACAAATAAACTGATTTATCAACTCTGAAGTGATGTTAAAATTAACCAACTAACTTATAAACTCTGAAGTGATGTTGAAATTAACCAGATAACCTATAAACTCCATAGTGATGTTTAAATTAACCAACTAACTTATAAACTCTGTAGTGATGTTTAAATTAACCAACTAACTTATAAACTCTGAAGTGATGTTGAAATTAACCAGATAACCTATAAACTCCATAGTGATGTTTAAATTAACCAAATAACTTATAAACTCTGAAGTGATGTTAAAATTAACCAACTAACTTATAAACTCTGAAGTGATGTTGAAATTAACCAGATAACCTATAAACTCTGTAGTGATGTTTAAATTAACCAACTAACTTATAAACTCTGTAGTGATGTTTAAATTAACCAACTAACTTATAAACTCTGAAGTGATGTTGAAATTAACCAGATAACCTATAAACTCCATAGTGATGTTTAAATTAACCAACTAACTTATAAACTCTGTAGTGATGTTTAAATTAACCAAATAACTTATAAACTCTGTAGTGATGTTTAAATTAACCAAATAACTTATAAACTCTGTAGTGATGTTTAAATTAACCAAAAAACTTGTAAACTCTATAGTGATGTTAAAAATTAACCAAATAACTTATAAACTCTGTAGTGATGTTTAAATAAACCAAATAACTTATAAACTTTCTGTAGTGATGTTTAAACTAACTTATGAACTCTGTAGTGGTGTTTAAACTTAATCATAAACTCTGTAGTGATGTTTAAATTAACCAAATAACTTGTAAACTCTATAGTGATGTTAAAAATTAACCAAATAACTTATAAACTCTGTAGTGATGTTTAAATTAACCAACTAACTTATAAACTCTGTAGTGATGTTTAAATTAACCAAATAACTTATAAACTTTCTGTAGTGATGTTTAAACTAACTTATGAACTCTGTAGTGGTGTTTAAACTTAATCATAAACTCTGTAGTGATGTTTAAATTAACCAACTAACTTATAAACTCTGTAGTGATGTTTAAATTAACCAAATAACTTATAAACTCTGTAGTGATGTTTAAATTAACTAAATAACTTATAAACTTTCTGTAGTGATGTTTAAACTAACTTATAAACTCTGTAGTGGTGTTTTTAACTAACTTATAAACTCTGAAGTGATGTTTAAATTAACCAACTAACTTATAAACTCTTTAGTGATGTTTAAATTAACCAACTAACTTATAAACTCTGTAGTGATGTTTAAATTAACCAACTAACTTATAAACTCTGAAGTGATGTTTAAATTAACCAAATAACTTATAAACTCTGAAGTGATGTTTAAATTAACCAAATAACTTATAAACTTTCTGTAGTGATGTTTGAACTAACTTATGAACTCTGTAGTGGTGTTTAAACTTAATCATAAACTCTGTAGTGATGTTTAAATTAACCAACTAACTTATAAACTCTGTAGTGATGTTAAAATTAACCAACTAACTTATAAACTCTGAAGTGATGTTGAAATTAACCAGATAACCTATAAACTCCATAGCGATGTCTAAATTAACCAACTAACTCATGAACTCTGTAGTGATGTTTAAATTAACCAACTAACTTATAAACTCTGTAGTGATGTTTAAATTAACCAAATAACTTATAAACTCTGTAGTGATGTTAAAATTAACCAAATAACTTGTAAACTCTATAGTGATGTTAAAAATTAACCAAATAACTTATAAACTCTGTAGTGATGTTTAAATTAACCAAATAACTTATAAACTCTGTAGTGATGTTTAAATTAACCAAATAACTTATAAACTTTCTGTAGTGATGTTTAAACTAACTTATGAACTCTGTAGTGGTGTTTAAACTTAATCATAAACTCTGTAGTGATGTTTAAATTAACCAAATAACTAATAAACTTTCTGTAGTGATGTTTAAACTAACTTATGAACTCTGTAGTGGTGTTTAAACTTAATCATAAACTCTGTAGTGATGTTTAAATTAACCAACTAACTTATAAACTCTGTAGTGATGTTTAAATTAACCAAATAACTTATAAACTCTTTAGTGATATTAAAATTAACCAACTAACTTATGAACTCTGAAGTGATGTTAAAATTAACCAAATAACTTGTAAACTCTATAGTGATGTTAAAAATTAACCAACGAACTTATAAACTCTGTAGTGATGTTTAAATTAACCAAATAACTTATAAACTCTGTAGTGATGTTTAAATTAACTAAATAACTTGTAAACTTTCTGTAGTGATGTTTAAACTAACTTATAAACTCTGTAGTGGTGTTTTTAACTAAATCATAAACTCTGTAGTGATGTTAAATTTAACCAAATAACTTATAAACTCTTTAGTGATGTTTAAATTAACCAACTAACTTATAAACTCTGTAGTGATGTTTAAATTAACCAACTAACTTATAAACTCTGCAGTGATGTTTAAATTAACCAAATAACTTATAAACTCTGTAGTGATGTTTAAATTAACCAACTAACTTATAAACTCTGTAGTGATGTTTAAATTAACCAACTAACTTATAAACTCTGAAGTGATGTTTAAATTAACCAAATAACTTATAAACTCTGTAGTGATGTTTAAATTAACCAACTAACTTATAAACTCTGAAGTGATGTTTAAATTAACCAAATAACTTATAAACTCTGTAGTGATGTTTAAATTAACCAAATAACTCTGTAGTGATGTTTAAATTAACCAACTAACTTATAAACTCTGTAGTGATGTTTAAATTAACCAACTAACTTATAAACTCTGAAGTGATGTTTAAATTAACCAAATAACTTATAAACTCTGTAGTGATGTTTAAATTAACCAACTAACTTATAAACTCTGTAGTGATGTTTTAAATTAACCAACTAACTTATAAACTCTGAAGTGATGTTTAAATTAACCAAATAACTTATAAACTCTGAAGTGATGTTTAAATTAACCAAATAACTTATAAACTCTGTAGTGATGTTTAAATTAACCAACTAACTTATAAACTCTGTAGTGATGTTTAAATTAACCAACTAACTTATAAACTCTGAAGTGATGTTTAAATTAACCAAATAACTTATAAACTCTGAAGTGATGTTTAAATTAACCAAATAACTTATAAACTCTGTAGTGATGTTTAAATTAACCAACTAACTTATAAACTCTGTAGTGATGTTTAAATTAACCAAATAACTTATAAACTCTGTAGTGATGTTTAAATTAACCAAATAACTTATAAACTTTCTGTAGTGATGTTTAAACTAACTTATGAACTCTGTAGTGGTGTTTAAACTTAATCATAAACTCTGTAGTGATGTTTAAATTAACCAAATAACTTATAAACTTTCTGTAGTGATGTTTAAACTAACTTATAAACTCTGTAGTGATGTTTAAATTAACCAAATAACTTATAAACTTTCTGTAGTGATGTTTAAACTAACTTATGAACTCTTCAGTGGTGTTTAAACTTAATCATAAACTCTGTAGTGATGTTTAAATTAACCAACTAACTTATAAACTCTGTAGTGATGTTTAAATTAACCAAATAACTTATAAACTCTTTAGTGATATTAAAATTAACCAACTAACTTATGAACTCTGAAGTGATGTTAAAATTAACCAAATAACTTGTAAACTCTATAGTGATGTTAAAAATTAACCAACGAACTTATAAACTCTGTAGTGATGTTTAAATTAACCAAATAACTTATAAACTCTGTAGTGATGTTTAAATTAACTAAATAACTTGTAAACTTTCTGTAGTGATGTTTAAACTAACTTATAAACTCTGTAGTGGTGTTTTTAACTAAATCATAAACTCTGTAGTGATGTTAAATTTAACCAAATAACTTATAAACTCTTTAGTGATGTTTAAATTAACCAACTAACTTATAAACTCTGTAGTGATGTTTAAATTAACCAACTAACTTATAAACTCTGAAGTGATGTTTAAAATAACCAAATAACTTATAAACTCTGTAGTGATGTTTAAATTAACCAACTAACTTATAAACTCTGTAGTGATGTTTAAATTAACCAACTAACTTATAAACTCTGAAGTGATGTTTAAATTAACCAAATAACTTATAAACTCTGTAGTGATGTTTAAATTAACCAACTAACTTATAAACTCTGAAGTGATGTTTAAATTAACCAAATAACTTATAAACTCTGTAGTGATGTTTAAATTAACCAAATAACTCTGTAGTGATGTTTAAATTAACCAAATAACTTATAAACTCTGTAGTGATGTTTAAATTAACCAAATAACTTATAAACTCTGTAGTGATGTTTAAATTAACCAACTAACTTATAAACTCTGTAGTGATGTTTAAATTAACCAACTAACTTATAAACTCTGTAGTGATGTTTAAATTAACCAACTAACTTATAAACTCTGTAGTGATGTTTAAATTAACCAAATAACTTATAAACTTTCTGTAGTGATGTTTAAACTAACTTATGAACTCTGTAGTGGTGTTTAAACTTAATCATAAACTCTGTAGTGATGTTTAAATTAACCAACTAACTTATAAACTCTGTAGTGATGTTTAAATTAACCAACTAACTTATAAACTTTGTAGTGATGTTTAAATTAACCAAATAACTTGTAAACTCTATAGTGATGTTAAAAATTAACCAACAAACTTATAAACTCTGTAGTGATGTTTAAACTAACTTATAAACTCTGTAGTGGTGTTTTTAACTAAATCATTAACTCTGTAGTGATGTTTAAATTAACCAAATAACTCAAACTCTGTAGCAATGTTAAACTAAATTATAAACTCTGTAGTGGTGTTTAAATTAACTTAAGAACTCTGTAGTGATGTTTAAACTAAATTATAAACTTTGTTATGATGTTTAAATTAACTTAAGAACTCTGTAGTGATGTTTAAACTAAATTATAAACTTTGTTATGATGTTTAAACTAACTTATAAACTCTGTAGTGATGTTTAAACTAACTTATAAACTCTGTAGCTATGTTAAACTAAATTATAAACTCTGTAGTGGTGTTTAAATTAACTTATGAACTCTGTAGTGATGTTTAAACTAAATTATAAACTCTGTAGTGATGTTTAAGGGTCAGTGACAAATAAAAGTTTGCATGATGAGTAATTCAGAAATGTTTTAATAAAATGTTTGTTGTTTAAACAAATTGTTTATTTCTGTTGGTTTCATGTAATTTCAAATATGTTTGGAACCTTTTTTTTTTTTTTTACATAATGAAAGATGAATTGCCCCTGAAACTGTCAAGTGGTGTGACCACAACAAAAGGAGAATTATAAAATATTTATTTTCACCTATAGTGTATGTAAGTGTAAAACAGTGACTTAATTTTAATTTATCACTTGAAAATACATTTTCCAAGGATTATTTTAAAACAGTTATATGTGTTTTTGCAATCTAGAGCAGGACAAATACTGAAAATCACTTTGCGTTTTCTAAATAATGTTTGACAAATTATGTATCAAATGTTAAGTTATTTAAGTACTTTGCAACAGAGGATTACATCTAATCCCCCATGAATTTTCCTGTAAATTAGAATATTTTAATGGAAAATACTGATTACATCAATTGACCATGTTGCTTTTGAATAAGAAACTGGCACTAAAAACCAAGCATGTCAGTCAGCAATTTCAATTGGACTTGTGATTTTTATTATTTTCAATGAAAAAACCCCCACCAACTACAAGAAGTGGATGTTTTCTATTAATTAATTTAAGAATTAATAAATGGCCCTTGCTGCAGTATCTGCATGGACTTGTGCTCTGTGTCGAGCCACTTTACTTAGCTTAATAATGGCATCTTTTGGGAGAAAAAGAGGCTCTGTTATATTGCAATAATAATGAAATAATGGAAAGTCAATAAATGCAATTTTACAGATCTAAATTTTAATCTCTGACAAACATTTAACTGGTTTTAGAGTGTCATATCTTTTTAAAGCTGCTTTTCATTTTCAACATTGTCATTGTTCATCCACTGCTGCTATATTTATGACATTAATTATATTATTTTATATAGACCTTAAAGTTGAAAGTGAATGGAATACAAATATGTATTAATTGTGTATTGTATATGTATTAAAGCAAAAATAATAAAAACAAGCAAAGTAATGATTTTATCCTAACCTTTCAGAGATTTGATATTAAAGTTGTGGATAAATCACAACTTTTTCAAAGAAATATAACACTTAACACTAAAAAATTGTTCCACATAGTAAGTTAGTCCACAGTACATCATTAATTAGCATCACAAACTTCTGATAAACGGTGTAACAGGTTACATCATTTGACATTTCAGTTAAATTCAAATTTACAGGCATTATGATGGACACCTATGTAAACACTTGGTCTTCATGTGAAGACTTCAAACACATTTTTAAAATAAATACTTATTTTTACAGTTATTATGAATAATAAATGGTTTTCCAAGGTCATACCATTTGACATGTAACCCTGACCATACCCTAAAAGGTCAAATTGTCAAGATTTTGGCATGCAGCAGTTGGGTTAATCAGGGGTCCTTCTTTGTGAAATTCACAAGGAGTCACATGATCTTCTCACAAGAATGAACAAAATAACTCCTTGAATGTTGGTTACACCTCGTTGACAATTTATGTAGTCCCCAAATTCCCCAAATTAGTGCTCCTGGGTACTGTGGTTATTCTGTAGCACTTTTATTTTGTGCTGTCACCTTCAAACTTTGCCCATAAAGTCCCAAAGAGGCCTCTTGAAAAGCCACAAAATCATTACACATGAATATTTTTGACTGCTTTTTGTGGTAAATATATTTATGTTAGCACTTTAACCCTTCATAATCCTGTTGTGAAGTGCCAGTTATTGTAAATAAGCTTAAAAATATTTTTCCCATAAATAGAATGGAAGATGGGTTTTATTTAAGATAATTAGACTGTGTCACAGTAATGATTTTAAGAAACAACTCAATTGTGTTGTTTTTATTTTTGGCCTTGTGTCTTCTTTAAGTCTAACTCATAGCACTGAATAAAATTAGTCTGCATTAGACGTTTTAGACTTCAGTCCTGATTATAAATTAAAGACATATGATCCTCAGTCGTGGAGCAGTTTGTGGTTCATTGTCGTGCCCAAAGACACATCGACATGTGGCAGCTGGAGCTGAGCTCGAACCCTCGACCTTCCAGTCCATGAATGAACATTTCTCCAAACTGATCCACCGCTAGCTCTCTCTGACTACAGATGATCATTTAAAATAAAAAAAACTTGATGTTGTTCATGAATGACTTAACCTTTGTCGCTGTGATGTCACACTGGTAGTAATAACATTCATATTTATCATTATTTATTTTAACTTGTGTTTTTGTTTATGGATGGAGCCTGGATTATGGAATAAGTGATTTTAAAATCTAAGAGTCAAATAGTGAACCCTCTTTTATTTCAGCCCTGTAGAGCTCTGTTAGCGTTAGCCTGGAGGATTTAGCTGTTTTCAGTGCAGGTGAACCGTGAAGCTGCTCTCATTTATCCCCTCGTCCTGTCTTCACAGCTCCATCATGAACTTCATCTTAGAAACCCTGCAGGTCATCCTGCTGTCCCTCTGGTTCAACATCGAGTCCCTCATCTACTGCTTTTTGCCCATGAAGAGGAAGAACGTGGCGGGGGAGATCGTGCTGGTCACAGGGGCCGGCAGCGGGATCGGACGGCTCATGGCTCAGGAGTTTGCGGCGTTGGGGACGGTGCTGGTGCTTTGGGACATTAACCAGGATGGCATGAAGGAGACGGCCCGGCTTGCCAAAGAGTGCGGGGCCAGCAGGGTCCATTATTACCTGTGCGACTGCAGCGACAAGACGGAGGTGTACCGCGTGGCCGACCAGGTGAGCTCTGAGCGCCGTGGTTAGAGCGCTGCACGAGATGACAAAGCTGATTTAACATTTTCCATCCATCAGCCGTACCGCTTAGCTCTTCGGGGTTAAGGGGACTGGAGCCTATCCCAGCTGACATAAGGCGAGGGGCGGGGTACACGCTCAACCAGTCACCAGCCAATCACAGGGCCACATAGAGAGACAGACAACCATTCACGCTCACACTCACACCTAAGGCCAATTTAGAGTCTCCGGTTTGTCTAATGAGCATGTTTTTGGTCTGTGGGAGGAAGCTGGAGTGCCCGGAGAGAACCCACACATGCACAGGGAAAAAATGCAAACTCCTCACAGACAGGCCCTGACTGACATGGGGATTGAACCAGCAACCCTCTTGCTGTGAGGCTGGTGCAGTAGCTGCCGCTCCAGCATGCAGCCCTTAAAAAGACATGGCCGCTTTGATAAATGAGCTTGAACCTTTTAAAGATCTAGATCTTGAGCTGGATCCGGATCTTGATCCTGATCTGGATCCTGTCTGTGGTTTTTCTTTGAACACCTGCATGGATTCTTCCAGATCGTTTCAGACTCTGTTTGCTGAGTCATTGTTGTAAATGAGGAGGACTCATTCACTCTCTCCCAGTGTTACTGAATCCTTTAGGGACTTCTGGATCCATGTCCAGTCTCAGGTCTCCACCATAATCGCCTCCTCCTTTAGTCATGGCCAACATTCACTCAAAGCTTCATCAGAATCCACTGACTTTTCAAGCTCTAACTCACAGACAGACAGACAGACAGACAGACGGACATCAGAAAGTGTGGTCCAGGAGACAGAAGATGGTAAAACCTAGAGATGCTCCGATCGAGAAAACCAGGGCTGATGCTGGTCCTGGAGTTTTTTGATCTCTTCTTTTGACATAATTCTCTCTGAAGGCTCAAGTTTCCTCTCCTGTTTGATCATGACAACAGGTCAGAGTTTGTTAGAAAACTGAGCTTCTCTGAATCAGTAGACATGTGTGCAGTCTGTCAGCACAGCATTATTATGAAACAGCAGCTGAGCGTCTGAGGCTGAGGGCCCATGCTCCAGAGCTGGTTCACAACGCTGATGATAAACTGATGATGATGTACACCCCTACAGCAGACCTCAGCTCTCTGAGCAGCAGGAGCTGTCTGAAGACTGTTTCTGCACTAACATTCTCATAAATCAAAATACACCCGTGTGTTTGTGCTGTTTTATTAAAACTGAATATTTATTTTCGTGTTTGATTTGATGATCAAATGAAACCCCACAGAGTGAGGGAGACTTCCTCTGAGCTTCCTCCTCGTCCATCTGATAATAAAACTCCTCTGCTGAATATTTCATGAGGGTTTATTGTCCTGAAGCACTGCTCCGCTCTCACCACTTCCTCTTTGTTTTCATTCATTATTCACATGGTGATAACGGCTGTTAGACACTCCGATTCCACCTCATCAAACATCTGACCTCGCATTTGTGCTTCTGACAGAACTACATTAACGGTTTTAGCTCGACCACGGAGTCAGCTGTGATGGTCTATAACCCCTGATGAGCTCACTCCACTCTCTGTCGTGATATCTGATTTCTGTCATGATATCTGATTCCCACCTATGTCCGATTTCTGCTGATATCTGATTTTTGTTGATATCTGATTTCTGTCATGATATCTGATGTCTGCTGATATCTGATTTCTGTCATGATACCTGATTTCTGCTGATATCTTTTTTGTTATATCTGATTTTTCTGATATCTGATTGTTATCATGATCTCTGATCTCTGATCTCATGATTTCTGTCATGATACCTGATGTCCACTGATGTCCGATTTCTGCTGATATCTGATTTTTGCTGATATCTGATTTCTGTCATGATATCTCAGTGTTTCCCCTAGCTTTGATTCTTTGGGACAAGGGGGGGGGGGGGGGGGGGGGGGAATCATTGATATTAATCACTTTGTTTGTTTATGATATAGAAAGTTAGATAGATGAATGAATAAATGAAAAATGATTAATATAGATAGATAGATGAGAGATATCTATCTAAATTAATAATTTTTTATTCATTCATAGATAGATAGATAGATAGATGGATGGATAGAAATATAGTTGCATGGAGAAAATGAACAGAAAATGATATAGAAAGATAGATCCATCTTTCTATATCATTTTGTTCATTTTTTCCATTCAACTATATTTCTATCTATCTATCTATCTATCTATCTATCTATCTATCCAGTGGTGTTGTCTGGTTTATTCTAGTGGGTATACTCTGACATACTCTGATGATGTTTGTCCTCTTAGGGCCTCCATACACAGAAGACATGTCTGCCACAGTTTTACCTGATTTATGCACCGTCCACTGAAAACAGCTCTGAGACCCACTTATGGGCCTCCACTCACAGGTTGAGAACCACTGCACTAGTAGATTGTATTTGAAGCTTGATCCTTCAAAGATTGATCTGATATCATGGAGAATAAGTGATGCAGGATCCCTCAGGATGAATTTATCGTTTAGAAAACAGTGAGTGAGTGAAAACAAGAGCTGGGCTGATGAAGAATGTTGAGTTTTGATTTATCAAAGGCTGACTCGTCATTTTTTAAGTCTTTGTGTTCACTAAAACCGTGCACATGAGTTATCAAGACACCGTGTGAATGATAAAATCACACAAAGTGACTGATGATTCCTCTCTGTCCCTGCGATGTGCGTCTATTTGCGTCTTTACGCTCGCAAAGACGCTGAGCGTTCATCACATGTACATCGGATAAAAATCTCTCTTCTTCTTCACTTTTTTTCCTTTCTCTGCTTTGTGTTAAAGTGTTACTTAAATCAGTGAATGTTTCATTCATGTTATGTGCTGTTTAACTGACGGCAGCATTTGTTTTGTTTAATGTTTTTACGTGAATGATCAAGCTTTGTGCGGGACAGAGAGGATGGCTTGCGCAGCGAGCAGCGTAAATAGTCAGACGACAGGTCAGAGAAGGGTCAGAGCAGGGGAGAAATGCATTTTAATGAATGTAATGAAACGTTCGCGACGCATTAGACTCTGAAATTGCATATAGAGTTAGCTTTTGTATTTGATAAAAAGAATGCCAGTTAAACGCCCTTTCGATTAAAATAAAAATCAAATAATTGATACTTGAACTTATGGGTGAGGATCCTGTTGGCATGGCGGGGGTGTCCGTTGCGACGGTGGGGCGTCTTCCCAAATGCACTACAGCGGAAACACTGATATCTGATATTTGTCATGATATCTGATTTCTGCTGATATCTGATTTCTGTCATGATATCTGATTTCTGCTGATATCTGATTTCTGTCATGATATCTGATTTCTGCTGATATCTTTTTTTGTTATTACTGATTTTGCTGATACCTGATTTCTGATGATGTTTTTGAACTCATTCTGATGCAGACCTGTTCTTCTCCAGAGCTTCACACAAGCTGAGCTGGTCCTCATGGGGACAGACTGAGCCAGAAACACATGAAACCACATCTTATTCTTTAATTAATGATTCTGTTGATTTATAATGAGCAGGTAAAACATCAATCTGACATTATTTCAGAGAGGAAATGATACAGATGGACATAAATATTAATATCTGTTGATCCTGATAATCAGGCCGTACTGGTCCAATAATATTGTGCTTTTTCTGTACTTTTGGTGACACAGTGGATCATTGAATAATGAGGTGTTTTCATTTTGAAACAGATGGTTCTTTATCATATGGAGTCATAAAGGACACAGTGAGCAGGACGCTTGTCTTTATTTCTGAAGATTAAAATCAGACTAACTCCTGTTTGTGCTGTCTCAGTGATTAAAGCTGTTTGTGTTTGAGTTTATTATTCTGATGTAGTCACAGTGTTTTTTTTCTGCAGATAAATGAGCTCATATTCACAGTTTATTAAACTGACAGCGAGGAGAAATAAAGCCTTTAATTATCCCTCAGCAGATCTCATTAATGACTGATGGCTCACCTCCACGTGAAGGATCAGGGTCCACCTCCACCTTAATGTAAACAAGGGAGGGGCCACAAATGGTCCATGTTTTAGTGAGCCCTGAGGGCGGGGTGGGTACATGTTGTGTCAACAGACGTTATGAGCCTCCGACTCCACGGCAGCAAAAACAAGAGTTCCTCCTTCAGAGGAGGATCCTGATGAAACCATCCAGCTTTAGCTGTTCCTACATTTATCTGACACTCTGAATCTGCAGGACTCTGGGTATGACCGCTGAGATTAAACAAAAGGAAAAACTAATTAAAACCCCTAAAACCCTGTTTTACTGAACTTAGACCTGCAGAGAGTCCCAGAACCATCAGTCTGATCAGGCTGTTGATCAGAGACTACGTCCTCAGGAGGACACACACTGATGCAAATCAGGGACAACACCCACGACTAACAGCCAGCAGGCACACCCCTACTCACTGTACATCTGTGGGCACGACGCCTGTCACCTCAGAACCAGGAGTTATCTATCTATCTATCTATCTATCTATCTATCTATCTATCTATCTATCTATCTATCTATCTACCTATCAGAGCTTAAAACATCAACATTACTCAGAAAAGACTGCCATATCATTAAGAATTTGTCAGCTGACCCTCTGACTGTGTAACTCCTCTCCTCTAATTTGATAAAATGAAGCATGTCTCTGATCCACTGTCCGAACATTGGAAGGTTACAGTCTTTCCATCTAATCAAAATTTGTTGTCTGGCTACAAGTGTGGCTACAAGTGTGGCTACAAGTGTGGCTACAAGTGTGGCTACAGGTGTGGCTACAAGTGTGGCTACAAGTGTGGCTACAGGTGTGGCTACAAGTGTGGCGAAGGACAGGAGATTTTGTGAGTATTTACTCACAGGTAGATTCTGTGCCACCACACCGAATAAGGCTGGGAATGCGGAAAGCCCAAATTCTCTGCCTATAATTTTAGAAAACATCTCAAATATCAACTACCAATAATAAGATAACCTGGGACATTCCCAAAACGTGAATCAAAGTGGCTTGGGATTGTTTACAGCGGTCACATATGGGCCTTATTTTGGATGCAAATTGAGACAGTTAAACTTCGGTTCAGTGCAGTTGATGAAAAATTTTGAACTGCGTAACAGTATGTTTCACACTGAAGATGTATATATTCCCCCCATCATCTCTGACCATAAGGTCTTAGACATTTCCATACCAAGATCCCCCTCCCACTGGCTTTTAAGGGGGTTTGTAAAACTTTCTTCTGCTAATAGGGAGTATATATATATCCTATCTTTGTCTTTTGGGATGATTGAGATTATTGATTGAATCTAGGAGTGTGTCTGGGGGCTGTGAAGGGAAATGAGTGAGATTAGAGGATAAGCTATGGATTTGTTAAATCTGAAGAAGTGAGACCTAGAAAGAACTAAGCTAAGCATAATCTGCTCAAAGGAGGCAAATGAACCATTAATGAACACGTCATTAAATGAACAGACACCATGCTGAGGCCAGGCACCAAATAAAGAGTCTGTCAAGGATGGTGTGAAAGCATGATTTCCCACAATGGGGGAAAGTAGTGAAACTTGACAAATCCGTAAGTGTTGTCTAAGCTGTTTCAATATATATTTCTTAAAGTTTATTTTTCAGGCATTTTGTGCCTTTATTGACAGGAGAGAGAGGCAGTGGATGGGCTTGTGAAAGGGGGCGAGAGAGAGTAGGGGAAGACACTCTGCAACGTGGCCACAGGCTGGATTCGAACCCGGGCTGGCAGAAGTATGTATATGGGTTGTTCCTGGTTGCTTACCACTCCGCCAAACCAGCACCCTAAAATTTTAATCCCTGATTAAAAAAAAAAAAAATTGGGCCCAAAACCAAATTTTTCAAGGGTATGAAACAAGAAGTCCCACTCCACCCGATCAATGGCCTTTTGGCCATCTAGTGATATGACTACTTCTCATGTGTCGGGTGGAGAGGGACCATGAATTATTAGGGGTGTAATGATCCATCGATCTGGATCGATCCATTGATTGGTTAAGCAACGGTCCAGTCAAATCGATGGAAACGCAATCTATCGATCAACATCGTTATCTTTAAGATACGCCTTTATTTTGAAATTCTGACCGGATATTCGTTTTACAGTTTCCGCCAAAGTGCGCCTCGTTCTGAAGTTTCCAGGGCTCTCAAGTCTCAGCGTCTTCAGCATGTGACAGATGAATTTGAAGCTTTTCGCTCTCTCACACACCACACCTGGTATTTCTCACACTAGAAATTTATTATGTAGTGCCCACTGAGTAACACCGCTATATGTGCTTTGGAACGAGTAGCAAGACGCTCTGAACATCATAGAGCTGAACGGGAGCTTGACGTATCAGCCAATCAGAAAATAGCACTGCTGTATCTGGGTAAGATACGGTCGATCTGACTGCAGAGGATGCATACTGCACGCACACGACCGGAGTGCCTAATGACACGAGTAAAGTCAGTTATCTCATCATTTGATTTTGTAGTGTATTAATTAATGGAAGTACTTATTGTACAAAAGGAAACAATGAGAGCTTATTCTTATTCTTTATATTTTTTCTGATCTAATTAAGTTATCATCCCTCAGCAGTTCAGATGTATGTAGGTTACGGTAAAGCATGAATTAATAGCAGAATGATCTACACAGATCCCACCCGACTCATCTTGAATCTCTGGTATTGCCTGACTTGCTGCTTTTTGCCGAAGCTGGTGTGAAAGGATCCTCCCTGTTTTCTCACCATACTCATAATAAGTAGGAGATTTTCAGCTTTTTGTGTAGACAGTAAGTCAGATTCTTTCTGGAGAAGTAGGCGTTCTTTTATGCCATCAGCTGATGGAGACATGGCTTAATTGCATGTCAAGGTTAGCAATCTTATTGGTTAGTTCAGCAATGCAACTGCTTCTGATTTTATGTAACATGCAGTATAAGAAATGACCTGGCCTTTTAAATATGCTTTAAGTGCTTCCCGTATTGTTGATGGTGACATGTTTGGTTTTTGATTGATTTCTAAAAAATAATCAACCTGTGATGAAATAAAATCTGAAATTTTTTTATCTGACAGCAACCAGGAGTTGAGTCGCCAAGGTCTGTAAGGAGGTTTTGTGGTGTGTAGATTAAGCTTCTGCGTATGAGGAGCATGGTCCGAGATGATGATTGCATCATAGTCACATTACTGGACCAGTGGAAGAAGACGCTTATCCATAAAGATATAATCAATTTGTGTAAAAGTTTTGTGAACTGCTGATAAGAAAGAATATTTATGGGCAGTTGATTGAAAGTACTCCAGAGTTCATGTCAACACCCAATATTAAATTATGTTTATTTAAAACATTGAGACGGGTGAAGAAATTTGTGAGGGATGCAATGTTGTCCCAATTAGGGACAACATTGCTAAACACTCGCTAAAAGGAAAAACAGGGATGTTATATAATTTACCTGTAACAATTACAAATGGACCCATAGGGTCTGCCTCAACATGAGAGGGAGTAAAGGCACGTGTTTACTGATGATTAATACTGCTTCTCTTGACTTAAATTGAAACTTTGAATGATAAATTTCACTAACCCAGCTAGTACGCAGACGAGAATGATCAAATAGCTTTAGGTGAGTTTCCTGAAGGAAAGCAATTTCTGCTTCTAACTTTTGTAAGTGTATGAGGACTCTCTTGCGTTTCACAGGATGGTTCATCCCCTTAATGTTTGAGCTCACAAATGAAACTGGCCATGAGGCTGCCCCTCCTGTGTTCACAGACTGTGCCATAACCAGAGACAAGGGGTATATCTGGACATAATTAATGAACTACATAGTCACAGTAAACAGTAATAACACAATACAAGACAAATGAAACAAACCTGGATATAAAAACATCCCAAAATCCCTTTTCCCCTACCCTCTGACCCATCCTAGGACTGGGTTGAACTTGAACTTTATTTCCAAAATAGCAATATCCACACGATGTGCTTATGCTGAGGAAGCTACTGACCTTCCTTCCAAGTCCTCACATTTGCCCTCCGAAGCAGCCACCTGGGTCGAAAGTTGTTGCACAGTGTTCTGTAATTCGGTAACATCATCTGAACGTCCAGGAAGTCCCCTCTCCATCTCGCTCGTTGCGTTTTCTGTCCACGTCTCCTGGTTTTGTGGAGCCGTTTTAGAGCCGAGGAGCTCTGTTTTGGTGGCTTGAATTTCCGGCTTGATGGTAGATATTTAACTCTCTAGCACAGTCTGAATTTTGTCCTTAAAAACAGCCACATAGTCTGCCCGTAGCGATGTCAGCAGCTCCTCCTCGAAGCCAGTCATTTCTTTCGAGCGGGCCGCGGTTGGGCCTGCTGTTGTCAGATCACCTGAGTCACACCAGGTCTCGAGGGGTGATGCCCCAGTAGCTTCAGCAGGCCCGGCCGGCAAAGTGTTGATATCACGGCTTTTGGTGGTTTTCTTGCCCGTGTATATTTCTCCGTCTAGTTACTGAAAGAAATAGGTCAAGCATTCTGGATGTTTGTTTGTTTTAAAACAAAATAATTCTTAAATAACAAAATGTTCTGAAAAACACACACCATCTACTCCATTGCTTGCTCATGAACCCCCCCAAGGAGCAGGATTAAAACTGTCAGAGGACGGGGACCAAAATCCAAAACTGTATATATAATATAATATAATGTCATATAATGTAATATAATATAATGTAATATAATATGATATAATATGATATAATATAATATAATATAGAATATAGAATAATGTAATGTAATATGATATAATGTCAATATAATAAAATATAATATAGAATAAAATAATGTAATATAATACAATATAAAATAGTAGAATATAAAAGAGTATAAAAATAATATAATATTAATATAATATAAAATTAAATAGTTTAATATAATATAATATATTATAATATACATTCATACTGAACATTAACAGCTTTGCAGCACATAAATGCAGCCACCGGAGCCCATGCCTTCGGAGAGGTTTGATTCCCTGTGGGACGTCCCACTGTAGCCCATGCCCTCAGAGAGGTTTGATTCCCTGTGGGACGTCCCACTGGAGCCCATGCCTTCAGAGAGGTTTGTTTCCCTGTGGGACGTCCCACTGGAGCCCATGCCCTCAGAGAGGTTTGATTCCCTGTGGGACGTCCCACTGTAGCCAATGCCCTCAGAGAGATTTGATTCCCTGTGGGACGTCCCACTGTAGCCCATGCCCTCAGAGGTGGTGGTGGTTGCTGCTGTCAGGTGTCTGGACGACCTTTGACCCCTGATTTTGGTGTTTTTGCTACAGGTGAAGAGAGAGGTGGGGGACGTCAGCATCCTGGTGAACAACGCCGGCATAGTGACGGGGAAGAAGTTCATGGACTCTCCAGACTCTCTGATCGAGAAGACCATGGAGGTCAACACCATGGCTCACTTCTGGGTATGTCACACTGTGGTGGATCTCAGAGGTCATTAAGAGGTCATTGAGAGGTCATGTAGAGGTCACAGTAAGGCCTCAGGTTCCTCTCTCTGACTGCTGCAGAACCCTCGCCCTCTGAGACGGGTCACACTGAGCCTGAGATCATGAAACCACTGAGACCACACCTGTCCTGCTGTCTGTCCTCCGTCCTCCACCTCTGTGTTGGTGTCTCTGTCTCACCTGTTGTCTGTCCTCTGTCCTCCACCTCTGTGTTGATGTCTCTGTCTCACCTGTTGTCTGTCCTTTGTCCTCCACCTCTGTGTTGGTGTCCCATTGTTTCACCTGTTGTCTGTCCTCCGTCCTCCACCTCTGTGTTGGTGTCCTATTGTTTCACCTGTTGTCTGTCCTTTGTCCTCCACCTCTGTGTTGGTGTCCCGTTGTTTCACCTGTTGTCTGTCCTCCGTCCTCCACCTCTGTGTTGGTGTCCTATTGTTTCACCTGTTGTCTGTCCTCTGTCCTCCACCTCTGTGTTGGTGTCTTATTGTCTCCCCTGTTGTCTGTCCTCCGTCCTCTACCTCTGTGTTGGTGTCCCATTGTTTCACCTGATGTCTGTCCTCTGTCCTCCACCTCTGTGTTAGTGTCTCATTGTCTCACCTGTTGTCTGTCCTCTGTCCTCCACCTCTGTGTTCGTGTCTCATTGTCTCACCTGTTGTCTGTCCTCCATCCTCCACCTCTGTGTTGGTGTCCTATTGTCTCACCTGTTGTCTGTCCTCTGTCCTCCACCTCTGTGTTCATGTCTCATTGTCTCACCTGTTGTCTGTCCTCCATCCTCCACCTGTGTTGACGTGTCTCTGTCTCTGGTTTGTCTCAGATGTATAAGGCCTTTCTTCCTGCCATGGTTGCCAACAACCACGGTCACCTGGTGAGCATCGCCAGCTCAGCCGGACTAATCGGGGTCAACGGACTGGCAGGTGAGTCCTCTACAGTCTACATCACATAGATCTACATTTTCTTTACTTTTATCAGTGTGGAGGTGCTCCGTGGACAGGTGAACACACCTCATGTTTTAAACAAACCATCTGCAGTGTGCGGAGAATCCCATTGGCCAATCACTGAGTGACGGGAAGCAGTCACCTCAGAACAGAGCCAGGTATGTGTGGCTGATGGGCTCTGATTGGCTCAGGTGTGTGTGGCTGATGGGCTCTGATTGGCTCAGGTATGTGTGGCTGAAGGGTTCTGATTGGCTCAGATGTGTGTGGCTGAAGGGTTCTGATTGGCTCAGGTGTGTGTGGCTGAAGGGTTCTGATTGGCTCAGGTATGTGTGGCTGATGGGCTCTGATTGGCTCAGGTATGTGTGGCTGAAGGGTTCTGATTGGCTCAGGTGTGTGTGGCTGAAGGGTTCTGACTGGCTCAGGTGTGTGTGGCTGAAGGGTTCTGATTGGCTCAGGTGTGTGTGGCTGATGGGCTCTGATTGGCTCAGGTGTGTGTGTGGCTGAAGGGCTCTGATTGGCTCAGGTATGTGTGGCTGATGGGCTCTGATTGGCTCAGGTATTTGTGGCTGATGGGCTCTGATTGGCTCAGGTGTGTGTGGCTGATGGGCTCTGATTGGTTCAGGTGTGTGTGGCTGATGGGCTCTGATTGTCTCAGGTGTGTGTGTGGCTGAAGGGCTCTGATTGGCTCAGGTATGTATGGCTGATGGGCTCTGATTGGCTCAGGTATTTGTGGCTGATGGGCTCTGATTGGTTCAGGTGTGTGTGGCTGATGGGCTCTGATTGGTTCAGGTGTGTGTGGCTGATGGGCTCTGATTGGCTCAGGTGTGTGTGGCTGATGGGCTCTGATTGGTTCAGGTGTGTGTGGCTGATGGGCTCTGATTGGCTCAGGTGTGTGTGTGGCTGAAGGGCTCTGATTGGCTCAGGTAATAGTGGCTGATGGGCTCTGATTGGCTCAGGTGTGTGTGGCTGATGGGCTCTGATTGGCTCAGGTGTGTGTGGCTGATGGGCTCTGATTGGTTCAGGTGTGTGTGGCTGATGGGCTCTGATTGGTTCAGGTGTGTGTGGCTGATGGGCTCTGATTGGTTCAGGTGTGTGTGGCTGATGGGCTCTGATTGGCTCAGGTGTGTGTGGCTGATGGGCTCTGATTGGTTCAGGTGTGTGTGGCTGATGGGCTCTGATTGGTTCAGGTGTGTGTGGCTGATGGGCTCTGATTGGTTCAGGTGTGTGTGTGGCTGATGTGTGAGTTTTCAGAATGTTGGAAATGGCTGGAAGCACAAACCCAGTCTCTGTACTTTACTGAACCCACCTGTCAGGTGGTCTTTGGGGAGTGTTTCTGAAAGTCTAAAGGGGTTTAGTCTGTGCTCAGCTGCATGACAGCAGTGGCTCAGAGCAGTCTTGTGTTTGTGTTTCATTCCCTACAAATGGCTCCAGATTCTCGTGTTTACTCCTCTAGGGTAACAACTGTATGACACTCGTTATTAAAATGGTTAGTGGTTTCCTAAGAGACCTCTGAAATCAGCACAAAGGAAGAAACAAATAAATATGTAAATACATAAATAGTGAATACAGGTTAATAACTGCAATTACAGACATAACACATATTTGGCCATCTCATTCCAGTTCATAATCAATATTGCTGTTAATGTAGACATTAGCATGATCTTTCTATCCATGGTTGATACATCTATAGTAACTATCTCTAGCTCCACATGGACACGAGATCCCTCTTGAAAATGAGGTGTCACATCTCAAGAGGTCTACCATTAATACATTTATACTTAACGGAGACAAATATGGTAGGGATGCACTTGTGGTCTGGGCACCCATGAGTTCGTCACTACCATAAATTCTTATTTTCAGTGAGACTTTTATTGATTATACTTCTATAAAATTATCACCACAACCACACAGACATGAGGACCCTCCTGAAAACAAGTTGTAGCATCTCAAGAGGCTAACCTCTAATAAATTTGTATGCAGCAGAAACAAATTTGATGACGACAGGTCTATGATTGGTCCATTGATCTGTCACTAGCTTTAGTTCTTACTTTAGTCCACTTGTCTCCACTTACCTCCCTCCCTTTGCCCTCACACCCAACACAGCATCGTGTGGATTTGCTGTTCATCATGAGACTGGGGTCCACATTCAAGATTTCCTGCTGCTTAACAGAAGGTTTTTTCTTGCCGCCATGATGGAGGGATTCATGATTGGCTATATGGATTCATGTTGGGTGTTGGATGTATATATTTGTATATATATGTATATGTGTATTTTATATATGTATATATGTATCTATGCATATATGTGTATCCATAATATGAAGAGCTTTGTGCTCTATTGTAAAGTGTCTTGAGATAACACTTGTTATGAATTGGCGCTATACAAATAAAGATTGATTGATTGATTGATTGATTGATTGATTGAGGTTTTTGGTCTTCAGTTGTGTTTCTAAGCCCAGCGTCTGAAGGGCGCCCTGACATTAGGATGTTGGACAGGTGGGGTAGAACGTGGGCAGAGATGATCTCCAGAGCTGCTCTGATATCCTGTCCATCTCAGCACAGCTGAATCTGCAGGTTGTTGATGTCTCCACCTCTGAATCACTCAGACTCTGGATGTCAGCAGCATCACCTGTATCACCTGTCTCCTGTCTGCCATCACCACATCTCCGACTGTTTGTTGTCGTTTCTGCTGACTGTCTCTGATGAGAGTGTGACCTCCTTAACTTGATGCAGAACAAAAGGGAAAGAATTGATAAGGGAGTCGTTAAGCATTAAGACACATGGTACTGATTCTTTTGGCTATTAATTGTTTCCAAACTAGAACTGGTTTTCGATTCCCGTCCCTGTTGATATGAGCAGATCCATTTTTACCATTTATTTATTCCCTAATCTGACCAAAAAAACTGAAAACAACACTGCTGGACATTTTGGACGATGGTAGTCACCCTCTGCACACCGTCATCTGCACCAGAGGAGCCTGTTCAGCCCCAGACTGCTCCTTCACAACCAACAGACAGAGAAACTCCTTTGACCCTCAGACCATCAGACTGTACAACTCCTCACTGAGGGGGAGGAGGAGTAACAGGAAGACAGAGGATGGGAAGGAGCAGTAGCCAGCCCGTAGCCATATTTTTATTTTTTTATTTATATTTATTTTATATTTATTACCTCCGCCAAGGAGGTAATGTTTTGCCGGCATTGGTTAGTTTTGTTTGTCTGTTTGTCTGTGTTCGAGATAACTTGAAAAGTTATGGACGGATTTGGATGAAATTTTCAGCAAATGTGTTGAGTGGGATAAGGAAGAAATGATTCGATTTTGGGACTGATCCAAATCACCATCCGGATACAGGGATTGTTTTAAGGATTCTTTAACATTGCCAGACAGGACCATTTTCGCCAAAGTGCACTTTTCTCTCTATTCTTCATCTTGACTGGTAAGTCAAAGGGTCAAAGGTCCATGTCCTGGTCTGTTGGACCATCTCCCCCTCATCATCTAAGGTGTCCTTTAAGCAAGGATTTGATTTAAGTTAAATGAAAAGTCAAATGCGGTCTCTATAAAGGATCAGATGCAGCTCTTTTATGCGCCGCTCTGATCGGAGGGGATGGAGCTATGATAATGAGCTCTGCTCTGATTGGCTGCCCAGCTATGTCTGACATGAGGGGGGGAGGAGGGGTTTCAGGCTGCAGATGATCAAAACAGTCATGGTGTGTGGCTGGGGCAAGCAGAATACACATGAAGGTGGAAGCTGTATAGCTATGACATCATAACCCCCAGGAAGTGAAAACAGAGTGTTTGAAGGGTCAGTTTCTTTAACGAGGGAGAGAGTGTTTCTTTGAGAGCTGAGAGTTTATTCAAAGCTGTCATGATGCTCTGCTCCCCGAGCCCCTTCAACAACATTAGAGAACAGCAGGACCCAGACCTTTAATGTCAGACTCTGATTAAGACCCGGTCATGAATGAAAAACTGTATTTTTCTCCTCCAAGGTGAAACTGTTGTTGTTAAATGATGTTTACCAAAGTTTCTTTATACGACGTTTGACTGAAATATGACATCAGCCTTTTCTGATGAAGCCCTGCAGCGGCAGGATGAAGCTCTGACACAGTCCACAGAAGTCAGACTCCTGCTTCTGTTCATTTAACTTCTCAATGGACCAGTTATGAAGGACTGATATCCTATTTTCTGTGGAACAAAGTAGATCGGTGTTTTGTAAATCACGTCAGAGTTTATATTCCTGTTTTTTGAAGCAGCAGTGCTGATCATTGGCTTGCAGCGAGCCTGACGGCCTGTGTCTTTATTGTGCTGTGGATGGTCTTTACCTGATTGGTTTGCAAAGATGAGACTCTGATGGCCGTCTCTGCATTTGTCTTTGTTTGATCACAATAACGTCGAACAAAGACGGGAGGGACAATTTCTTCCCTGACAGCGTGAATCACACAATAACATGGATTATTTTGTCTCTGAGCGTGTTTGGATCGATGTCTCGTTTCTCAGATTGTCTCAAATGGTCCCTCCAAACACAGCTGCTGATTGTCTCAGACGTGGTTTTGTTTTGTCCTGTTGTGAGCTCGACATTTGGAGGACAGACACACGTCCTCCTTCAGTCACAGCCTGTTAGATGATAACCTGCTCCTGTCAGATGTGTACTGGGATGGTGAACACAGGGGTCATACCTAAACATATTTGTTAACATACCCTGGTACCTGACATTAGTGTGGGCCTCTGTGTGCATGGCCCTCTGATCTGAATCTCCTGCATTATGCCCTGTGACGTGAGGTCATGTCCCTGAGGGGCAGAGGCTCTGACAGGATGTGAAGTGTGAGATGATAAGAGCTGTAAATCAGATTAACTCTGCAGGCTGAAGTTCACCAGCAGCTCTGAGCTGATAAGAAGCTGCAGATCTAAACATGTTTATTATCACATACATGTGTCCACTCATTCAGCAGCACCTCCTGACTCCTTATCAAAGCGTGTGTGCAGTCTGAATGAACTTTGACAAAATAAGCTCAGCCTTCACCGTCAGCCCCCTGGGATTCACCTTTCACCTGCACGATCACACCACGTCACCCTCTGCTCACGTTACGTAACAGGCTGGAGCTCCAAACCTTTATGTCCTCAGACAGCTGTGTGCTGCTCAGGTTGGTCTAGCCAGCTGTGATAATGCATTTTAGCTAATACCTGCCAGCACTCCCCATTTGGGCGATAGTCTCCCTACTTTCTCCCTCCAGACTCCCTCCTGGTGCTTTTCCCTCTTGTCTCCTGTTTTTACTTTTATATCAAATTGGACGGGGTTTCACAGCGCGTGTGGCGGATATGAGCTGTCATATCAGCCATACGCGCTGGAGGGCGATGGTGTAGATGTGCAGATCACCATGTATCTGTCGTCTGAGCAGAGAGGGGGTGAAGTCAGAGGGAAATGGGTAAGTGAGGGAAAAGAGGGTGGATTATATCAGAGAAGGAAACAGTGGAGAAGAAGCCTCTAAGAAAAAAGACAGACTTTTTGATCTTTCGGTTTTTTTAATTCAGTCGAGCTGTACCAAAGTGAATCAAGACGGACAAGGTCGTCCATACTTTAAGAAATCATCAGTCAATGAAGGTTTGGATAGAATCACATGGCATAGCTAATATAATATCAGACAAAGCACATCCCTGGTTGGGTGAAACGTCACTGATTTTCAAGTCCTTGAAGGGAGCTACTTTTGGTATGCCAATCCCTTTGTGCGTTTTCATAGTTGATATTCACATCACTGTTTCTACAGATCTCAGTGAATCAGCTCATTATCATGGTTAATGAGCTTTTTTAATTTTAAGTTTAAGAGGAGGACAACCAAAATCAGTTCATCATCACAGCAGAGAATCAGAGTAAATGAAAATAAGTGTCTGTGGAGCTTCTCTGCTTCAGAGGCTTTTGCCTGATTGGTTAGATGTAAACCCACTCCTGGGTGGAGAAGCAGTGATCAGGAAACACTCAGTGTTACTCAGCAGCTGTAATAATAACACTGGGTTTGTCAGCTCTTCAATAATCCTGACAGGTTTATTAGGAGACGACCACAAGGTAAGAAAAACAACAGACCTAAAGCCTGCTCCCTGAAGCTGACCACGGGTTGGAGACCAAACAGCTGAGTCCACATGATAGTCCTCTCACTGAAGTATTAGAGTGTATCTACCAGAACACTGTTTGGATTTAAGGATCAGTGTCCTAAACGTCACCTCCAGCTCACTGTCTGGATCGAAAATGTAATTTTGTGTATATTTTGTCATAGTTGAACGTCACATGACCTATAACTACAGGTAAAGGTGTGAGACATCAACGAGAGCAATCAAACACCTTCAAGACTTCTGACGCCTCAGCTCCGTCATGGAGACCAGGCTGTGCCTCACTCAGTTTGGTCTGCCACCAGCTCTAACATACACAGCTGCACTCCTGCTGCCTTCATCCTTACTGTCCTCCTCTTCCTCAGTGAAAGCTGTTGCTTTGTGTGGGCAGAAGACCTTTTCAGATCACGCAAAACCTCCAATCTTGACACAGATGGTCTACAGCAACAGCAGACCACACCAGGGTCCACTCCTGTCAGCTAAGAACAGGCTGAGGGTCTGACTCTCCAAACCTGGACCACAGAAGATTGTAAAAGTGTCTCCTGGTCTGATGAGTCTGGATTTCTGCTCCACATTCAGATGGTAGACTCAGAGTTTGGTGTGAACATCATGAGGCATGGATCCATCCTGCCTTGGATCAGCGGTTCAGGCTGCTGCTGGTGGTCCCTTAGTCCCATCTGAGCAAGGTTCAAACCCCACAGCCTACCTGAGGATTGTTGCTGACCATGTCCATCTCTTTATGACCACAGTGGGCCATCTTCTGATGGAGACTTCCAGCAGCTCCATGTCTCAGGGCTCAGATCGTCTCAGACTGGTTTCTTCACTGTACTCCAGTGGCCTCCACAGTATGGCTGGGTATTGTTAAGAACCTCAAGATTCTTTAGGTTGTGATTTGATTCAATATTGATTCAGTAAGAAGTAGAAATACACAAATAATTAGAGTACCTGTTGACAATTTATTAATTTTATTTTGATGCCAATGTAAACACGTGGTATGTCACCTCACATTTTTGAGCAGTCAAACATCTGAAAATAAAAATTTGCACAATAATAACTTATTTTTGCATATGAAGTACAAAAGTATAAAAACATGACAGTTAAAGGGGACATATTATCCAAATGAAAATATACTGTTACGTAACAGTATATTTTCATTTGCATAAGCCTAACCTGATTCATCAACCTGAGTCCCCCCCCCCAGCTAAATGCCACCATATGGTTTACATCCTTAGCGAGCCACATATATCTTCACATATAGGCTACCAGCCTCGGAGGACCAAAGGGCCCAGTGGATTAATTATATTTTTGAAGGGAATGAGCGGCTACAGTCGGCTAAAACCTGTATGTGCGTGCCAGTCACTTCACGGCCGACTGCTTCCTCAGCTTCAGTCAGTTCAACACAGGACTGGGAACTAGACTTTTCCTGAATCCAGGCTCAGTACCAACAATCCCTCGCCTAACCTGATGATGGAAATGTGAGTATTTTAATGCCGAGTATTTATTTTGCTCATTGCTACGAGCTAATGCTAACAGCAGGGAGGAATGAACCAGAGGTAACTGCACGACATGTTCATCAATGTTCACGTTACTTGTTGAAAGTCTGAAAGGTAAACTTCAAAGTATGAGCGTTCTCACATTAGTCAAGAGAAGTTGAACAGTTGGCTGAATATAATCAGTCCTTTACCCACCCCATTACCCCTCCATTTGTGCTAATGTTAGCCCGGAGGTAGGCTAAGTTGCAGCTGTCCCACTGCACTAGCATGTTAGCCTGTGATGTTTGGTGGGACCAGCTTTGCTGTTGTAACCATGTGTGTGGTAGCATGAATTAACGGTTTGTCTGTGTTCAGGACTGTAAGCGGTGTGTGACTGGTGCTCCGCTTCCCTTGAGTTACGCTGCAGGTCTATCGTGAATTGCAATATGTATGCTGCTTTGCTCTGGCTCATTAGCATATGAAGTCCACCGCCCTCAAAACCAGCTGTTTTGAACAGAGCAGTTATGTGAGTGTGGACAGAATGCAGCTGTGCTTTATTCACAGGCTTTTTGGACCAAAGCATGTTACTGTCGTTTCATGAAGATTTCAAGGATCCATGTTACACTGCAGAAAAGGAGCAAAATATGGGACCTTCAATACTACAATTATGAATATCCACCTGGTCTTTTTTGTCTTTTTTCCACAATAAATGTGTCAGAATTTGTCCTTTTAATAAATTTTCTAACCCTTTTTTTCTCAAGAAATAAAAGTAAACAATTCTTGCCAGTATTTAGTATTCTTGTCATTATTATGTTATAAATGCTTAAAAGAGTTTGTAATTACAAGAAAAGACTTAAAAAAGCAGAGTTGAATTTTCAACAGGATTCTCTTCATAAACAATTATAAATGAACATGTAGAAATTTTCTGAGATGACCAAAAATAATCTTAACCCATTTTACATAAATTCAAACATTTTTGACCAAAGCATTTAGTGCCCATGTTACAGCTCATTATATTAGACCATGTCCAGGCATTTTTTTGCTGATGGTAGTCCCTGAAGCAGTTCATGTCTTGACATGAGATCTTGACATTTCTTCCTCCAATATTTCTAAAATTACTATCTATGGAATCCAAGAAACACGAACTATGATGGGAAAGACGATCAATGAGAAAAAAGGCCGTAAAACACGGTAAAAATACAACAAAACACAGAGAAAATATGGCAAGAGAACAGAGAGAAAACATTCCAGAATGATACCAATGCTATTGTTTACAATATTTTAAATTATTTACACAGAAAATACTGATAAATCACCATTAAATCACTCACATGTTCGGCTCTTAATCCTATCACTCTGTGGTTCGGCTGAGCAAAATTCCAACCCGTCCACCTCAGTCCAGGCAGCCTCTACCGTAATGTACCGTGTATCAAAGCTCTGCTTCTCAGCTTCCAGAATGCTTTGGATTTATTTGTTTAGTGTGAATACTCGAGGAGTTACAGTAATTTCAATCATGTCTTCTTCTGTCACCGGCGACAGCTGGATAAACACTGAAAAAGCCCCCACTGGCCAGAAGGTGAATCAATTCATAGGACTTGCTGAATCGATACTGAATTGGGAGGGAAAATACTGCAATGCAGAAGGAGCTCTGAGGAGAAGGAGGACCAACCTGAGACTAGAAGGTGTACCTAATGAAGTGGCCGATCAATCTTGGTAATCTGTAAATTCTGCAGGTATTTGCCTGAATCTATAATCAAACAGATTTCACTGGTCTGTCCTCCTCAGAAATCTCAATGATGGATCACCATCAATGAGGACATTGACGTCAAATCCAAACAAGGCTGACGATCTCTGACATGTTTATTCAGAACAACGTGACTTTAACCATCAGAATTATCAGAGAGTGTTGAGGCTTTAAAAAGGAGAAGTCTTCTGTCAGATTTCTGCTGAAAAGCTGCAGTGGGATGAAGAAATGCAGAAGTGAGTGTTTGATGATCAGAAACAGCAGAGCACTGTCAGGGGAAGTCTTCTGTTTGTCTGCTGTGATGTCAAAAAGGTCTGTCTCCAGAATAACATCACAGTCCTGACCCATGACACAGAAGGTTCTGGATCAGAGGATCAGTGCTCTGATAATCAGAATGATGCTGTCTCCTGACCTCTCACTCCATGATGGTCATGTGACGCTCCTGTCTTCCTCTCTGCAGATTACTGCGCTAGTAAGTTTGCTGCTGTGGGCTTTGCTGAGTCTGTGGGTCTGGAGCTGTTGGCGCTGGGCAAAGACGGCGTGAAGACCACCATTGTGTGTCCCTACTTCATCAACACGGGGATGTTCGACGGATGTCAGACCAAGTGAGTCTCTACACATCATTCTCCTTTGTTTATATTAGTATTATTATTATTATTATTATTATTTTTATTACTATTATTATTATTGTTATTATTATTATCATTATTATTATTATTATTATTATTATTGTTACTGTTACTGTTATTATTATTATTATATTACATTATATGATATTATTCTATTCTATTCTATTATTATAGATGTGTTTATTATGAATGTGTTTATTATAGGTGTGGTTGTTATTGATATGGTTATTATCGATGTGGTTATTACCTCTACCAAGAAGGTTATGTTTTCGCCGGGGTCTGTGTTTGTTTGTCTGTTTATCTGTTTGTCTGTTAGCAAGATAACGCAAAAGCTACTGGGTGGATTAACATGAACATTTTACCAGACGTGTGGTTTGGTCCAAGGAAGAACTACATTTAGGTGGTGATCCACATATTTGTCTGGATGCAAAAAAATCCCCAAATTTGCGAAAAATCCCATAAGTTAACATTGGCCTGTATTTAAAAAAAGTCATATATTTGACATCACTTGACAGATTCACTTCAAAATGTACAGGATAATATATATAATATAACTCTATCATCACAGTCAATTTCCTCTGGACCCGATCCAGACTGACGTCACAAAAAAACATTGAAGTTTATAATGGCAAATCCCATTCATTTGTCCTCAGCTGCTGTGAGGGTTCTGCCCCCTTTACATCATTATGGGAATTGTAGTTTATTTGAAAACTCACATCAACGTTTTTCAAGCCTGTGTCACTGCATTACCCAGCTTCCCTTGCAATGCCAGCGGAGGAGTTCTCTACATGGACAGACATGAGTGGAGACTCGGCCGTCATATCAGAGCACGTGGTGATCCAGAACTGTATCTTAGCGAAGGTCTGGATTTCTAACCTCATATCACAAACACTTAAATCTTCCCTGACAGCTGAGGTGTGTTATTTGGATGAGAGGGGCTACGTTTTTACATCCAGTACTGCTGGACAACACCTGCCTTCATGATCTAACAAACAGTGAGCACCACAATCCCTGCTCACGTCACCACCTGAAGCTCACCTGAAAGTGACCAGGAGAAAATACCCACAGCTCACCCATCCTTCACAGCTCTGCCAGCTCCTGGTCCTGCTGCAGACCTTTCAGACGGCGTACAGGTTTTCTCCCTGGTCTTCGCCATCACAGTTCCTCTGGTCCTGGTCTTTGGTTGACAGTAAAGTGAATAAAACCCATCCCTGACATGTTATATGGTCTGTGCTAAACCTCCAGCTCATTCTGTGTTCTAATGATTCTCTTCTGATCAATAAAGTTTTCTTTGAATGGCTCTGAGGCTTCGGGTGATCCAGTTATCACCTGAACGCATCTCTGCTCGCTCTGAACCCACCAATCAGATCACTGTATTATCCTGAGTGCTGCTGCACCGTGTAGGGTCCTCCTAACTGAAGGATTTATAGGAGGAGGTAAATATTGGCTTTCTCTGTGCTCTACAACACCTCAGTGTGTGGTGCCTTCATGGAGCCGTAAAACAGAGCTGTGTTCATGCCCCTGATGATCTGAGGGGGAGGAGGGCCCGAGGGGCCGATCGTTACTTATATCAGAGAATACTGAAGAAGATGAGGGTACGTTTGTTTTATGGAGCAGCAGGATTAAAACAGAAAACAGTTATTCTCCTCAGCCTGCAGCAGCCCTCTCTGACATTATATTTTAACGGGTGGGGGGACATTTCTATGACTAACAGCTCTAAGCACACAGCATCAGAGGAAACAGTTCTCCACTTTCTCCTCTTCCTCATCAGTATTTTGGCTGCTCAGAACTTTATCAGCCCTGTTGGTCACTGTGAGATGGACGCTCGTCTGAAACATTTTAATCTGTAATCTTCATCAGATCACAGCAGAGGGAGTGGGCAGCTGTCAATCATCCTGACTGACAGCTGCTCAATGGTGACCTGTCCCACCTGTAGATGATGGGGCTGACCCTCTGATAGTCTCTATCGTCCATCTGTACCTGAGGTTAAGCCCATCACTGTGAGACAGAGATGTGTTTCAGCAGCCTGCAGGCAGATTAAACCACTTCACATCCAACCGACAAACACAAACCACGGAGAAGACCTAAAAGTGACCCACAGCCGTAAAATAAACAACAACAAATAAACTTTAGAAACAGGCCGACACTGCTCCTCTGACGGACATGTGACAAACAGCCTTGGAACAGGCCTTCTCTGGAGTGGTGACGCCACCAGATGTTTGTTCTTTGTCATCTGTATGTGTTCAGTCAGTGACCTCTGACCCTGTCCCATCACCTGCACTTCTGCTGATCATGCACTTAAAGGGGACACTGCTCCCCCTATTGTCTTTGGTGCCCCTTCTAGTGTCTTGGTGCTTCCTCTTGTGTCCTTGTTGCTCCCTCTAAAGTCCTTGGTCCTCCTTCTTGTGTCTTTGGTGCTCCCTCTTGTGTCCTTGGTCCTCCTTCTTGTGTCCTTGGTTCTCCCTCGTGTGTCCTTGATGCTCCTTCTTGTGTCCTTGGTGCCTTCTTGTGTCCTTGGTGCTCCCCCTAGTGTCCTTGGTGCCTTCTTGTGTCCTTGTTGCTCCCTCTTGTGTCCTTGGTGCTCCCCCTACTTATTAGCCTTTTCTTTTATGGATTTGGTTTTTTGAATAATATTGCTTTATATAGCCACGTTATTTATTTTTTATTTTATTTATTTGTCTTTATATTCCCACTTTTGCTTGCTTTGTCTTTTATACGTTTATTTTTGTAGTTTTGCACTCTCACTACTCCATTGACCACACTCTCATGGTCATTAAAACAGAGTGCAGAGTGAACCCATCAGAAAGGACGCCATGGAGTCAACAAAGAAAGGACAGAATCACCAGAGATGATGTCTGAGTTTCTTTATAAGCAGCCTCTGTCCTCACGAGTGAGCCTCTCTGATGGTTTGTGCATTCAATGTTACAGAGACTAACATGTTTGTCTGTAGTTTGATAACATCAGCAGAAGGAGGACAAGCTTTTACCTCCTCACTGAAGTTGTCCCTTATGGAGCCACAACACTGACAGTAAGATTTGGTATTGAAAAAGAAACTTGGCATTGAAGAAAAACTTACATTGGCACTGAAACAAGTATTGGCATTGTAAAATGTTGAATTGAAAAATAAAATACAGATATTAAAAAAACTATTGTTTTTCAGGATATTTTTGGTTTTATGGTGTGTTTTTCAATGCCAATCTTCTGATTTTTTTCCTCTTTTTTTTAGCGTCACAGATTTTCAGTTTCAACTTTCTGGCAGTGTTTTGACGTGGAGGAGCGGGGTGGGGGTTGGGGGCGGGGCTTGGAGCGCGAGAATGCGCTTCCAGGTTTTGAGGAGAGGAGAGCGGCCTCTGTCGGCTACCAACAACTGTGTCCTCCCTGCGGCTGTGATCAACACTGAGACCAACGGATGCAAGTTCACCTGAACTCCCAAAACTGCCAGTAAGCCTGTTTCTTTCTGTTGGTGTTTTTCACATAGAACCTTAGAATCTAAGGTTCGTTAAAATCACCGTATGCTTCATGTCATGCTAATTTAGCAATCGTGCTAAAGTTCGCTAAGCTAGCTAATGTAAAAGTGCTTTGAGTGGTTACTATAGAAACATAAACACTGACAGGAGGGATTCTTCATCACCACAAACATTATTTCACGGAGCGCCCTCCCAAATACACTTTAGGGGAAACACTGATATATTCGACTCCAACTTGCAAACTGCTTCACCCTGAGGTGCCCTTCCCTCTGATCGTCCCGTCTGACCGACTGCAGTCCATCTGTAAATCCCAATTCAAGAAATAATTGCTTTAACATCAGTATATTGTGTAGGTTTGTTAAGACGCGATGAAAAATGTTTGTGGTGATGAAGAATCCGTCCTGTCAGTGTTATGTTTCTGTAGTAACAACTCAAAGCACTTTTACATTAGCTAGCTTAGCGAACATTAGCACAATTGCTAAATTAGCATTATGTGAAGCATAAAGTGATTTTAAACATGAAGTGATTTTAACGCCACCAGGTTCTATGTGAAAAATACCAACGGAAAGAAAAAGACTAACTGGCAGTTTGGGAGTTCAGGTGAACTTTCATCCATTGGTCTCAGTGTCGATCACAGCCACAGGGAGAACAGTGCTGTGGATGTCCTGAGGACCGCACTCTCTTTGTTAAACCTCGTCCTTATGTCTTTGTCCTGTCTGGATGTCCTGAGGACGTCTCTCTCTTTGTTAAACCTCGTCCTTATGTCTTTGTCATGTCTGGATGTCCTGAGGACCGCACTCTCTTTGATAAACCTCGTCCTTATGCCTTTGTCCTGTCTGGATGTCCTGAGACCGCACTCTCTTTGTTAAACCTCGTCCTCATGTCTTTGTCCTGTCTGGATGTCCTGAGGACCGCACTCTCTTTGTTAAACCTCGTCCTTATGTCTTTGCCATGTCTGGATGTCCTGAGGACGTCTCTCTCTTTGTTAAACCTCGTCCTTATGTCTTTGTCCTGTCTGGATGTCCTGAGGACGTCTCTCTCTTTGTTAAACCTCGCCGTCATGTCTTTGTCATGTCTGGATGTCCTGAGGACGTCTCTCTCTTTGTTAAACCTCGTCCTTATGTCTTTGTCCTGTCTGGATGTCCTGAGGACGTCTCTCTCTTTGTTAAACCTCGTCCTTATGTCTTTGTCATGTCTGGATGTCCTGAGGACGTCTCTCTCTTTGTTAAACCTCGTCCTTATGTCTTTGTCATGTCTGGATGTCCTGAGGACGTCTCTCTCTTTGTGAAACGTGGCCCTCATGTCTTTGTCTTGTCTCGATGTCTGGAGGATGTCTTTCTCTTTGTTAAACCTCGCCCTTATGTCTTTGTCCTCTCTGGATGTCCTGAGGACGTCTCTCTCTTTGTGAAACCTCGCCCTCATGTCTTAGTCCTCTCTGGATGTCCTGATGGCGTCTCTCTCTTTGTTAAACCTCGCCGTCATGTCTTTGTCCTGTCTGGATGTCCTGATGGCGTCTCTCTCTTTGTGAAACCTCGCCGTCATGTCTTTGTCCTGTCTGGATGTCCTGATGGCGTCTCTCTCTTTGTGAAACCTCGCCGTCATGTCTTTGTCCTGTCTGGATGTCCTGATGACGTCTCTCTCTTTGTTAAACCTCGCCGTCATGTCTTTGTCCTGTCTGGATGTCCTGATGGCGTCTCTCTCTTTGTGAAACCTCGCCGTCATGTCTTTGTCCTGTCTGGATGTCCTGATGGCGTCTCTCTCTTTGTGAAACCTCGCCGTCATGTCTTTGTCCTGTCTGGATGTCCTGATGACGTCTCTCTCTTTGTTAAACCTCGCCCTCATGTCTTTGTCCTGTCTGGATGTCCTGATGACGTCTCTCTCTTTGTTAAACCTCGCCGTCATGTCTTTGTCATGTCTGGATGTCCTGATGACGTCTCTCTCTTTGTGAAACCTCGCCCTCATGTCTTTGTCCTGTCTGGATGTCCTGATGACGTCTCTCTCTTTGTTAAACCTCGCCGTCATGTCTTTGTCATGTCTGGATGTCCTGATGATGTCTCTCTCTTTGTGAAACGTGGCCCTTATGTCTTTTTCCTGTCTCGATGTCCTGAGGACGTCTCTCTCTTTGTTAAACCTCGCCCTCATGTCTTTGTCCTGTCTGGATGTCCTGATGACGTCTCTCTCTTTGTTAAACCTCGCCGTCATTTCTTTGTCCTGTCTGGATGTCCTGATGACGTCTCTCTCTTTGTTAAACCTCGCCCTCATGTCTTTGTCCTGTCTGGATGTCCTGATGGCGTCTCTCTCTTTGTGAAACCTCGCCGTCATGTCTTTGTCCTGTCTGGATGTCCTGATGACGTCTCTCTCTTTCTTAAACCTCGCCCTCATGTCTTTGTCCTGTCTGGATGTCCTGATGACGTCTCTCTCTTTGTGAAACGTGGCCCTTATGTCTTTTTCCTGTCTCGATGTCCTGAGGACGTCTCTCTCTTTGTTAAACCTCGCCCTCATGTCTTTGTCCTGTCTGGATGTCCTGATGACGTCTCTCTCTTTGTGAAACCTCGCCCTCATGTCTTTGTCCTGTCTTGATGTCCAGAGCTGATGAATGTCTTCATGTTGTATGTCATCCTGCTCCTGTTCTTCATCAGGTGGCCCACTCTGCTGCCCATCCTGGAGCCTAAGTACGTGGCCAAGAAGATCATCCACGCTGTGCTGACCGACCAGGTGTACCTGCTGCTGCCACGGACCATGTACCTGATCGCTGCGCTCAAAAAGTGAGTCCTCTTCTACCTTCACTATGCTCTGCTAACTCAAAGTAACCCGGATGCCCGGCATTTTTTATTCATTTATTCATCAATCTATCTTTCTATGTATCTATATGATTTTTTTTTTGTTTATTTATCTATCTATCTACCTATCTATCTATGGATATATATAGTGGATATACTGTGACATACTCTGATGGATGTTTGCCACATTTTTACCTGATTTATACGCCGTCCACTGAAAACAGCTCTGAGACACACTTATGGGCCTCCACCCACAGGTTGACATCCGTAGCACTAGATTGTAGTAGATTGTTTGAAGCTTGATCTTTCAGCGATTGTTCTGATATCATGGAGAATAAGTGATGTAGGATCCCTCAGGATGAATTTATTATTTAGAAAACAGTGAGTGAGTAAAAACAAGAGCTGGACTGATGAACAAAAGGCTGACTCGTCTTTTTTTAAGCCTTTGTGTTCACTAAAACCGTGCACATTAGCTGTCAAGACACTGTTTGAATTATAAAATCACACAAAGTGACTGATGATCCCTCACTGTCCCTGCAATGCGCGCCTATCTGCACCTTTACGCTCACCGGCACACGGAGGAATGTGCGAGCGCACAAAGACGCTGAGTGATTCAGGAGTTATTTAGATGAAAATCTCCATTCTTCCTCAGCTTTTCCTTCTTTTCTCTGCTTTGTTTGAAAGTGTTACTTAAATCAGTGAATGTTTCGTTCATGTGATGTGCTGTTTAACTGAAGGCAGCGTTTTTTTTGTTGAATGTTTTTACGTGAATGATCAGACTCTGTGCGGGAGAGTGTGGATGGCTTGTGCAGCAAGCAGCGTAAATAGTCAGACGACAGGACGGAGAAGAGTCAGAGGAGAGGCGAAATGCATTTTAATGAATGTAATGAAATGATAGCGACGCATTAGACTCTGAAATTGCACAGATTATAGAGTAAGCTTTTTTATTTGATAAAAAGAATGCCTGTTAAACGGCCTTTTGATTAAAATAAAAATCAAATAATGGATTTTTTTTTTTTAATCTGCACTTGAATTTCTGGGTGAGGAACCTGTTGGCATGGCGGGGGTGTTCCAAATAAACTGTAGGGAAACACTGTGGTTAGTAACATTATTAGTAACACCCTTAGTAACATCGTTAGTAATATTGTTAGTAACATCATCATTAGTAACACTGATAGTAACATCATCATTAGTAACACCATTAGTAACATCATTAATAGTATTGTTAGTAACATCATAAGTAACACCATTAGTAACATTGTTAATAATTTTGTTAGTAACACCATTAGTAACACTATTAGTAACATTGTTAATAATTTTGTTAGTAACACCATTAGTAACACTATTAGTAACATTGTTAATAATTTTGTTAGTAACATCATTAATGACGTTTTTAGTAATGTCATAAGTAACATTGTTAATAATTTTGTTAGTAACACCATTAGTGACACTATTAGTAACATCATTAATAACGTTTTTAGTAATGTCATTACTGTTAATGTCATTGGTTCAGTTCTTCCCTTGGCTCTCCAGTCACAGGTTAACTCTGTTTTGGTTTGAGATTCTCGGCCTTTGGAGGTTTTTCATCAAATCTTTCGTCCTCTTAGGAATTTAAGGTCACAGGTTAGTGAGGACCAAAGTTATTTTTGCTCCCTAAAAAATTTCTTTAATTTTCAGTGGAATAATCCCTATACATACTTGGCCTAGTTATGGTATAAAGCAATAACAATAAGAAGAACATAAAAAATAGCTGTATCACCCTGGGCGAACATCTGATCTGTAATGCTGTATAGTAAACAAATCTACACACCTGACATCGAACAGCTGCAGCTATTTAAGCTTAGACTAAAACACATTTTCTTTGAAATGACATTTGAGTCATTGTCACCCTCTTGACCTCCTGATGAGGATCTGACAAACTGATCACCAACAACATGCTCCATCTGATTCCAGACGCAACCGCTCAGTTCACACACCTGCAGCTGCTCTTTCCATCGCTCTGAAACTGACCTGTTGCATCACAAATCTCTGACCTGACCTGGACGGATTTAAGTCTAAGTGAAGACAAAAATGGGGATCAGGTGGAACAGTGGTCACATCTGTGTGCCCCGGGTACAGAGGCTGATGTTTGATTCCACCCCCCCCCCCCCCCCCCCCCACCCCACCCCACCCCACACACACACACACACACACACACACACACACAAACAGTCTGTCTACCGTCACATATTCTCTGGGAGAGGCAGAACAGCCAAAAGCAGAGAAAGCAGAGACATAGAAGATTTCAGGCTGGGTTCAGAGTTTGAGTCTGAAGGATAAAGCCACCAGAGCCTGTAGTCTGAGAGTTTCTCATCAGCATGGCCTCCTCAGGTTTATGGGCTGGATGAAGTCCAGGTTTGGACATCCCTGAGGCTCTTCTGAGTAGTTTGGACAGCAGCTCCTCTCCAGATGTGAATGAGCCTATTAACTTTAATGAGGACTCGTTGTGTCCTCCTGCATGTGCAGACCTGCAGACCCTGAGCATGGACAATTGGCTGCTGCCTCGTTAAGCCGAGTCCATGTGAGACCAGGGTGATTAGACCAAACCTTCCTCAGGTACAGGAGGTCCTGGTGCTCACCCCGCTGCAGCGGCTGATGGGTGACAGTGTGATTATGTGGAAGTGTTTGTTTTAATGGTGCTGCTCCTGTAATGGCTGCTGTGATTATAAGAGATGGAGGTCAGAGAGGAGCTGTGGTCATTATCAGGCTGGACCTCTGAGACCTTCATCATCTACAACCCCCCCCCCCCCCACCTCCTACCATTAGCACCTGGTGGTTAGCAACAATTTCTCCACCATGTTTTGTGTTTCTGCTATTGTTTGTGAGTTTGTTTTTCTTGATGTTTACCTCTCCTGCTAAACGGTGATCATCTTTGTGGAACAATAACTTAAAAAGGAGCACACACAGCAGGATAATTGGCCTGGTTTTTGGCCTGATCCCCCTCTCCTGTCCAAACTCAGTTAAGACCCAATTATCCTGGTGGAGACAGGGGTGCAAACAGATTTGATTAATCTCTTCCTTTTCTCTGCATTTGCTTCTGCATTTGTGCCTGTGAGTCAGTGCGCAGGGGTGAGGAAACTCCTGTGCCAAAGTTTGGACAGGTAACCAAACTCTCACTGTGGGTGTGCTCTGCTCTTCTGATCTGACGTGAGAAGATAGTGCAGCAGTGACCAGAGCTGAAGGTCAGTGATGTTCAAGCTCATCAGTATGGCCATGGAGCCTCCTGGGTCATGTGACAGAGCATCTCTTTATTAAACAGCTGATTCAAACATTCATCAAGTCTGACAGGGGGAGCAGAAACTCAAGGACATCAGCACAGTGCATTAATGTAAACGTCACATCGTACCTTTTCCCCTTGACCTCTGGAGCAGGAAAAATCCTCCTCATCCGCTCCAAACAGACGTGAAAACACTTTTTTAAAGTTCAAGAGAGAAATGATTTATGAATAAAGATGAGAAAATAGCCTCTTCACTGTTTGGGTAAAAGTTCACATCATGGCCTCAGGATGGCATAGAATTTAAAAAAGGACTCCAATGGCCAAAGCTATCAAACCAAACAGAGAAGACGAGGTGCAGACGTAACCGTGGGAGGACTGATGGTTGGTTCCCTACTGTGTCCTGAGAGGGACATTGTCCCCACTGAGCGTCTCTGAAGAGGATCTGATGTGATCCTCGGGATATTTAACATGTTCCATATCTATAATCCAAAGTCCTGATGTGAGGGGAGAGCGCCGAGGGCTAGGGATGGGACCTGATAAGATTTTATTGACACCATTGGCATCATCGGTGCTGCTTATCTGGTTCTTTATCAGTTCTCTTATTGATTCCTGTGAATTTTCTATTCAAGAACAGCAAGACAAGTGTTGTTATTCCATGTTTCTGCCCTGCTTCACATCACACTGGTGGTGTGAAGGAATCATAAACACTGGTTTTTGATTCCCATCCCTACCGAGGACGGCTGAGCATGCTCTCTGTGAATGTCACATGATCTGGGCGTAGGTAGATGTTATTGGAACCATACTGTTTTTGTTTCTGCAAATTGATCCAGTTCTTTACTGATTGTGTGGGTTTTCTGAGTGAAAAAGTGACGAATGGATCAAACTTCACTCCTCTGTGCTGCAGCGGCCTGTCTGAGCTCATACGTAAGCTCTTACTTATGAGCCAGCTGAGATAGTTTCACCATAGGCTTAAGTTGTAACTAGGGATGCACAATAATGTTGGTTTTATATGGGTGTCAGCAAATAAAAGCTTATATATCAACCATACATATCTGCTAGAATTTCAGCAGAAAGTCTCAATGGAACATAAAGTTTCACCTCAGTTTCACTTAATGTTTTTAGAAAAACATGTTTTTCTTGTTCCTCATTCTGTTTCCTAAGCAAATAAAATGTCACAGAATAAGACAAAGGTTGATTTTAGTTTGGTGAAGACAGCATACTCTTGTCCAAAAACTATCAGTATGGATGTTGATGTCAGCAATAATGAGCTCAGAAATATAGCTATATCAGATATCTTAAAAAATACAATATTGTGCATCCCTAGTGATATCCTAAATCAGACAGCCTTCGCCTGATAGGTGTAAAGTCCTCTGTGAATACAGTCTCCATGGTGTTGCTTACAGTTCTTCACAATTGCTTAAGCACTTTTCTTGAAACCTCCACCCATTTTCTCAAAACCTTAAACACAATCCAAAAATTCAAACTACATTCACAAAACCCCAGACTTTTCTATCACAATCAAACTATCACCTCAAAACCAGTTATCCTGTGTTCAAAACAGTGTGTTCAGATCATACACACAGCAAGTAAAAACATGTTCACCTCAGAGCCTTCGTTAGACACTACATAAAATAATTTAAGATACAGCATCCAGGGCATGTAGGTAACAGAGAATGTTTATTGTAAATGCATTCAGCATAAAATTATCTTAGTCAAAGTGATATCTACATTCAACAAAACAAAATTTCAACCAAAGAAAGAAAATGAATAAATAAAAGCACATTACTGCACAGTCAAAGTCACTGCGATTCATTATCCAACATTTTGTGCGGGTCTGGCCAGAGGACTTCATCCACTTCACAGGCTGAACCCAGCCTTGACAAGACTCCACAGTTATATCATCACAGGCCTGGTCCACTGCCTCCAACAAATTTTTCCCTGGTGCAGGGCTGTTGGTCACAGACCTTCCAGCGCCATGCAGAGAAAAACTCCTCTATTGGATTCAGGACGGGGCCGTAGGGTGGAAGGAAAACCTTGATGTTGTTGGTGAAGCACTCACGTATCAGAATCAGAATTAGAATCAGAATGAGATTTATTGCCAAGTAGGTTTTCACACTTGCAAGGAATTTGCTCTGGTGCTCTTGGTGCAAAGTACAAACAGACAAATATGTAAAAAAGATAATAATAATAATGATAAAAGTCAAGGTGCTTGCATTGTTAATAATAAAAATCAGATATAAAAAAATATGGAATAAAATAGACTAAAATATATACACAGTTGTTTACAGTTATTACCAAGTCACGGGGGTGGGGTGGGTGGGGGGTTAATGTAACCCAACTAGAGCTGGTTTAGCAGTACATTTTGTCAGTGACTGAGAGGTTGCATGAAGTTCATGTCAGGTAGAGGGTGGGGGTAGGGGTGGGTCATGAGCAGTGTTCATCAGTGATGCAGCAGAGGGAAAGAAACTGTTCTTGTGGTGTGAAGTTTTAGTCCTGATGGACTGCAGCCTCCTGCCTGAGGGGAGGGGCTCGAAAAGTTTGTGTCCAGGGTGAGAGGGGTCGGCCAAGATCTTGGCTGCACGCCTCAGAGTCCTAGAGGTGTACAGATCCTGGAGAGATGGCAGGTTACATCCGATCACCGTATCTGCAGAGCGGATGATGCGCTGCAGCCTGCTCTTGTCCCGAGCAGTGGCTGCAGGGTACCAGACGGTGATGGAGGAGGAGAGGATGGACTCTATGATGGCCGTGTAGAAGTGCACCATCATAGTCTTTGGCAGGTTGAATTTCTTCAGCTGCCTCAAGAAGTCCATCCCCTGCTGTGCCTTCTAGATTAGGGAGGTGATGTTCAGCTCCCACTTCAGGTCCTGGGAGATGATGGATCCCAGGAAGCAGAAAGACTCCACGGTGAGCACTGTGGAGTCAGAGAGTTTGATGGGAGCAGGGTGGGCTGTGTTTCTCCTGAAGTCCACCACCATCTCCACTGTCTTCAGGGCGTTGAGCTCCAGGTTGTTCCTGCTGCACCAGGTCACCAGATGGTCCACCTCCAGTCTGTAAGCAGACTCATCCCCATCAGAGATGAGTCCAATGAGGGTGGTGTCGTCTGCAAACTTCAGGAGTTTGACGGACTGGTGACTGGAGGTGCAGCTGTTGGTGTACAGGGAGAGCAGCGGTGGGGAAAGAACACAGCCTTGGGGGAAGCCGGTGCTGATGGTCCTGGTTTCAGAGACGTGCATCCCAAGCTTCACATGCTGCCTCCTGTCAGACAGAAAGTCTGTGATCCATCTGCAGTTGGAGGCAGGCACACTCAGCTGGGAGAGCTTGTCCTGGAGCAGGGCAGGGATGAATGACCGTGTTGAAGGCAGAACTGAAATCCACAAACAGGATCCTGGCGTAGGTCCCTGCCGAGTCCAGATGCTGTAGGATGAAGTTGAGGACTAGGTTGACAGCGTCGTCTATACAGACCTGTTAGCTCTGTAGGCGAACTGCAGGGGGTCCAAAAGCGAGTCTGTGATGGCTTTCAGGTGAGGAGCACAAGGCGCTCAAAAGACTTCATCACCACAGAGGTCAGAGCAACAGGTCTGTAATCATTAAGTCCACTGGGTCTTGGCTCTTTCAAATCAGGGATAATGGTGGAGGTCTTGAAGCAGGCTGGAATGTGGCATGTCTCCAGTGATGATCAGGACAGCATGGTGAAAACTCACATTGTCCCAAACTATGTGGATGCACTGCTCGCTGATCCAGCTGTTCACGCACAGTCATAATATCCTGTAGACCACACACAAACGTCAGGAGATGTTGAGTGTTGTATGGCCCCAGGTTTGCATGACGGTGGAGAACCCTCCAGTTATTTATTGCTGCACAAAGGGTGACATTGCCACAACGCTGGCCAGGGACTTCCACAATGGCATGTTTACCAATTATGTTCCTGCCTCTCTGCCTCCTTTTCACCAGAGTGAACCCTGCTTCATCTATAAAATGTATTCATGGGGCCTTTCCATGGAATCCAGTTCAAACACTCTCTATAAAAATGGATGATGTGTAGGTTACACTTACCTGCACATACTGACATCTTAGATCTTTGACTCTTGCAGTGTTGCACTCAAAGGGTACTCTGTACAATTGTTTCATGCTAAGTCTGTTGCGTTGGAGGACACGGTCAATGTATTTGAATTTATTCAAGGATTACCCCTTGAGATGCAACATCTCTTATTCGAGGGGGTCCCAAAAAACACAGTTACAGCATAAATAACAAACAGAATCACAGAACATACAAACAGTACATATTACAAACAAACAAAAATACAAATGAATAAAAATAGCTCACTCCTGAATAACGTCCTGAATCGGGTTGTAGCCAGTTAAGTGAATCATAAATGACAGTGGTGGGTTCTTAAGGGACAGCATAAAATAAATCTGCACAAGGAGTTAAACAGAGTGTTGAGTGCTTTGAGATGAGTGGCTGAGGTGGTCTGATAGACTCTGTCTGCATGATCAATAATAGGGAGTAACAGCTGAGTGACTATTGTTTTCCTGACTGTAAATGTGAAGCAGTTGATCGACCTGTAGAATGAGCAGAGATGTGCACGAGTTCTTTGAGTTATGAAGTCTATGTGTGGCTTAAAGGAGAGTTCGGGGTCTAACCAAAGACATATATTTATATAGGGCCGGACTGATATGGATTTTTTGAAGTCGATGCTGATACCGATATTTGGCAGAAAAAAAATACTGATTACCGATTAATCGGCCGATTAATTAAAAAAATATATATAAAATGATTTTTTTTAAAAATGGTCCAAAAACACTTACAATAATGAATATATGAATTACAGGCAGAACATTTTACCATTTTGCAAACTTTGTCACTAAGTATTTGTTTAACTTTGCAACAGAGGGGAATTTTCAAGTGCAAAAACATGCAAAGCATTAAACCTCTGGGAAACTAATTATAAAACCTTAAAAAGAGTCACTCTTTATCTTGTACTTCTTGTTGATGAAAATAATAAGAAGGTAGGTTATAGTTCAGGTAGAACTGTTTTTAGAAAGTTGTAAACAGGTCAGTGTGAGAGGAAAGCAACAACATTCTTTTTATAAACCTCTTTTATTTTTCTCTTCTGCAACTTTCGAGAGCAAAGAACTTTCAAATACAAAATAAAATAGTGGGCAAAACTGCAGTCAATTCCTGCAAAATGAAATAAATAACTTTATTTAAAATGTAAATATATAGATGAATTATGAACTTTTGTCCTGTCACATCTGCCTTTCAGTCCCAGAGTCCTCATTAGTGTATCAGAAGTAGGTTTTAGTGCAGGTAGAACCACTTTTTTATTGTAAAAAAGAGGTAATATGTGTGAGGAAATCAGAATATTTTGTGGGACACTGCACATATTGCACAAACATTCTTTAAACAGGCCTGATTAAAGTTCACAGCTATGACGAAGGCTCACCCCAATGACGTCAAACAGCTCAGAGGGAGCAATGCTAATGCTAGCATAGTTAGCTAGCTAGCTAGTTAGCTCAACTGCAGCGTCGGGAACAAGCAGGTGAAGCCAGGTTTCCGTAATAATCATCACACAACAGTAACAAATAAACCGATCCCTTGCCATCAGAAGGTCCGATTCGTCAGTTTTGTAAATGACAGATCTGATATTGGTCAGTGCCGGTCTGTGAGGATGCTATACATATATATGTATATATATATATATATATATATATATTTTTTTTTTTTTACACACACACATATATTTATATATATATATATATATATATATATATATATATTTGGAGAGAGAGATACATAGATAGATATAAACATGTACAGTATCTCATCACCATCACCTTTACCCTCAGCTTCTTTAGCAAGGCAGTTGTTAAAGAAGCCCACACTTCTGTGAGGTGATGGACTGGCCAAGCATGTCTCCAGGCCTAAACCCTGTTGAGCATCTGTAGGGCATCCTCAGAAGGAAGGTGGAGGAGCAAAGGTCTCTAACCTCCACCAGCTCCATCATGTGGTCATTGGGGGTGGAAAAGGATTCCAGTGACAACCTGTGAAGCTCTGGTGAACTCCATGCCCAAGAGGGTTAAAGTAGTGCTGAAAAATAATGGTGGCCACACAAAATATTGACACTTTGAGCCCAATTTGGGCACTTACACTTAGGGGTGTACTCACTTTTGTGAGATCCTGTCTGTCTTTAGCTGGTTTAAACCGGCTCTGAAAGGATCTGAAAACAGTCCTCACAGAAGTGTGGGCTCATGGTTTCTGACCTCTGACCGTGGTCCACATCCACATCCTGCAGAGGCTGTTTTTAATGTCCCGCTGTCCCCTTGTCCTCAGGATCCTTCAGTGGAAGATGTTCGTCCTCCTCTGCTCATACCTTGGACTGCCGGTACAAGTAGACTGTCAGAATAACCTCAGCATGCATCCCAAACTACAGTGAAACTACCACTGTGACCTCAGCACACATTTTGACCTCAGCACACACCCCAAACTACACTGAAACTACCACTGTGGGCTTGTATTGTGATTCTGACCTCAGTTGTCAGGGGTCCCAGTGGTGGATTGAACAGAATCCGACTGATGTGCCTGTTTAAGGTTTCGGGTGTTTTAGTGTCAGAGGACTCACAGCTGCGCTCAGCACCAAAAACACCAAACTCACCAAAGATCTGACAGAGCAGCAGCAGCATCATGTGGGTGCTGTGGACCTGAGATCACACCTGGATTTGTTCTCAGGTGTGCTGATGGTCACAGCAGCAGAGCTTTAGACTGACTTTGACTCTGTTGTTTCCTAAAATAAAAGTCCTTGCCCCGAGTGTCTGGGCTTGTTTCTATCATCATCGGTCAAACGTTGGAGCCAAACCCTTAAACTCTGCCTTAACTGTTCAAATCAAACATCACTATCATCTCCATTTCCACACTGTCTTGACTCCTCCCCTAAAGTTCCAGGTAGTCCATCTGCACAACTCTCTGGGGTCACTTTCACACCTGAAGTCCAGCAGTCTGGTATCAGTTCTGGGGTTAACTGTTAACGTTGGCTCATTGGTCTCTGGTTTGCTTTCACCCTGAGCCTGGTGATGAGGACCAAAGTCCTGTTAGCTCTTCTGTTGAGATGATGGTCCAGCTCTGAGACACAGTTCACTCCCTACTGCTTCGCTGGCCTGGTTTGGTCCTGGTTTGGTCCTGGTTTGGTCCACACCCAGGAGCACACACTGTGGGGGAGGTGACAACTTCCTAAATGTTTTAAATAGGGATATATGATATTGTTTCTTACTGACTTCCTATTGGCCAATATTTCATCATCAGGGGCATGAAGACCAGTGTCTTTCTCTGAGGACTACAGGGAGTCCTCTTTCTAAAAACTGATCTGTGAGCATATGTAAAACAAGAAGCAGCAGTTGAGTCTGTGATACTGACACTGTTGATGTTCAGATTTATTCATTCATTATGGTTCATCGTTACACTGCTTATTACAGATGATCAAAGAGATTAACATAGGGCTATGCATCTTAACCGGTCTCATGATGAAACACACTAGAAAGTGTCCCTGATATGCCTATTTTTATTGACACAAGTAGTCAGATAAATATAAACTCCTTTATTATTTAGAAGGTGTTTCTAAAATTAATTTAAAATGTCTTTCCCCTCAAATTCCAAACTGATTCTCTGCAGAACCCCCTCCTGTTTTAATGTCTGTGCGCTGTGATGTCAAAACCTGTATGGAGAGAATCCACTTTATTGTTATTATCTGCAGAAACTGTCGTGTCAGTGAGATCATACACCCCTAGTTTCCATCTTCTTTGTGCAGTGTAACCGGAGTGACAGTTGGCTTCATTACCTGATGATGAAAACTGTGAACTGATTTTGGGTGTTAAGGACTTTTATTTTCATGTGATAAATATCAGCATCATTTCTTGTTACTAATAAAAACAGACTTCAAAAATAAGAGGAAGAGTTGAGGCTGAAATCCATTCCCTTTGCTCATAAGTGTGCAGTCAGTTGAAACACTAGTGAAATAACTAATAAGGTCTTTTCTTCACCTCTTTAGAGGAGTTACAGATTTATCTGACTGTAGTTATTGTGTATTTTCATGGTCAGTGTGGTGCTGCTCTGCTCTGAGGCCTTCAGGTGATCATCAGTCTGGTGTTTTAGCTCTGAGCTGCACTGGTGCACTCTGGAGACCACGGTCCTCTGTCCCCGTTTGGTTTGTTCTTCTTCAGTCACACCAGACGGCTTTGTGAAGACCACAGGACTCAGGCAAAGGTGGGGTTTTCCTCCACCCTGACAGTTTTTGTTGGTTTGTTGTGAAGTCCATGGTGAACGTGGCGCCATCAGCTCAACTACATGTCCTCTCACGAAGGGACCTGGTACCTGGTCCTTTTGTTGGGACCCCCTCTGATTAGACTCCTGACAAGCTGGGCTGATACTAAGCTGCAGAGGTGTCACCAGTGGCATGTCTGATATCAAACCCCTCTGGTGCAGGTCTTGGTCCCACTGTATGTGCTGCTTGTCTTCTCTCTGGTGCTGGTCTTGGTCCTGCTGTATGTCTTCTCTCTGGTGCTGGTCTTGGTCCAGCTGTATGTCTTTTCTCTGGTGCTGGTCTTGGTCCCGCTGTATGTCTTCTCTCTGCTGGTGGTCTTGGTCCCGCTGTATGCCTTTTCTCTGGTGCTGGTCTTGGTATGTCTCCCAAAACTCTCGTATACTCTTCGATAGTATCTTCTCTCTCTGCTTGTACCCATCTGGAACAAAACCTCCTTAATGTGACAAAGACGCAGACTGAGGACCAGGTCCACGATCACCTCCAAGGCCTCCATTGTTATTGTGCTGGACGTCCCAGCTGCAATAAGGTGACCCCTTTGTGAGAGGACTGTGATGGAGAACAGAGACACTGGGACCAGGATGGATCAGAGACTGGAGCGGATACCACACATGGACATGCATCAATAGTCACATTGTCTGCTGCTTTGGTGCTGGGTGGTGCTGGGTGGTGTTGGGTGGTGTTGGGTGGTCCTGGGTGGGAACCATGGTCTGGTCCCAGGTGTCCACAGGTGATGGTAGTTGTCTCTGTAGAGCTTTGCTGAAGCCTGTGAAGGATGTCTGTATTTAACTGTGTTCCTCTGTCAGATGAGATGCTTAAATGTTAAAGAATGAACATGTGTTGATGTTCCCGCTGGTGGACTGTCTCGCAGTTTCTGTTAAATAAAGACTTTGTACTTTGTTATGATCATGATGTGTTTTTATGATGGTCCCTGTAGAGCAGCAGGTCGTAGGTCAGAGAGCCTGGAACCTTGAGAACATCACGTGACCTAATCAAGAGCAGGTCAAAGGTAGACTCCACCTGTTTCTGTCTGACATTAAAGGAGAATCAGGACTTTTTATGTAATAAAAACCCAGTGAGACTTTTAACATACAGAAAGTGCTCCCTACAGGACGAGTGTCTTCAAGTATGAACCTTAAATATTCAAAATCAGACACCAACTCGATCTCGGAGACAACGTCCTCTGTAACGGTGTTCTCAGACAGTGTTCCTCCTGAGAGCAGGTGAACATCTCCAGGATCTTCAGTAATGAAAAGAAACGGAAACGCTCTGTCTGAGACAGTTAATGAACATGAATAACCGAGGGCCCGGAGCTGAGCCTTGTCAGTTATTATCACATCAGAGGTGACGCCATCCCACTGAACAGCTCAGGCTCCACCTGTGAGGCGTCTTCCATTAGGGATGTCACTTTTCCCAAAAATCAAATGAAATGCTTTTCAAACATACGAGCTGAGGACACGAGGCATTTCCATGAGTAGCGTTTAGCGCCACACGCTGGGCTGCTTGTCCTTTCATATGTATGGATACAGCCATTTCAACCGTCCCCACTCTCCTTACAGGGTCTTGGCTGGTCAGTGCAGGTCTGTGCTGCACCCCCTCCCCGACAGCCATATACTGTAACTGCCGGCCATGTTTGTGGGAACACCCTGATGAACTGGCAGCTACTCTTATAACCAAGGAAAAGGCTCAGGCTGTGTAATCTGCAAATGCTTGAGTGGGCATGTTTTCAGTGGAATTTAAGCACAGCCCCAGAGAGGTGGTGGCTGGAAGTTGGCAGGCAGCTGGATACCTTATAAATAAGTATATATATGTAAGGCCTTTCCCGGCCCTCTGGCTGGTGGGGGGGTGCTGCCAAGGACGATGAGGACATGCAGGGCTGAGAGGTCCTCCACCATCAAACCTGGGAGGAAGGCCGCCAAATAGGCCTGTAGATTTGTTGTGGATGAGGAGTAAGCCAGCTGCTTTGCATGACACTCAACAAAGTCTTTGTTTTCTATATTTTGGCCCCCTCAGATGTTTTGTTGCCCACTCTGAGAAGCTTTGTCGGTCCATCTCCTTGAGGTACTTCCTGTTGTCAAGAGAGTAAGGAGCGCCCTCTCTTGGTTGGGGCAGCTCACTGCTCAAGGCACCTTGTTGTGCTGCAGAACTGATTAGTGTCTGCTGCAGCTCAGGTACAGATTTTTACCCACGTGCTCAAACAGATGTTCGATTATCGAGTGTCAGGTGAGCTGGGCTCAAACCTGCAACCTTCCAGGTAGAGCGAACTACCAGACTGAGCCACTGACGCCCCTCATTGACTCATTAGTGAGTACTCGAGTACTCAATCATAAGGAAACACTGAGGTCAAAGGTTATGGACGGTAGGGTTTTTAAACAGCAGAGCTGGATCTAAGTGGATCTGGTCTTGATCTCCATCTCCAGTAAACAGTAGAGCACTGTAGCAGTAGCAGCATGACAACCATACAGACAGAATAAGCTGCATAAAAAGGGTTTGTCACATTTTCAGAGGATTTACTGGAATTAAAACAAACTTAAAATATTAACATGGAGCATCTCCGAGAGCAGACACACACACATGGTTTATTCAGGTGATGTGTGTGTGTGTGTACGTGTGTGTGTGTGTGTGTGTGTGGGCATAAAGTAGACCCTGCCTGTGACTCCATCAGTGACTCACGCTCAGTGTTTGGACTCTCAGACCATTTTGGTCTCTTCTCTCTCAAACATTTGCTCTCAGGATATTTTAGTCCTCTGGACTCTCTCCACGCTCAGAGGATCAAACGATTCATCATCACGAGCTTTGGTCACAAACGAAGGTTAAACACTAACAGTAAGAGACACAGAATATGGACCCTAACATAATCCATGATCAGGGGATCAGAGATCCTGACTGAAGGAAAGTCCTCAGAGATGAAGAAGGTCCTCCATCATCCAGGGTTCTCCTACGCTGATCCACGTGGCTCTGGACTGGTTCAGGTTCTTAAAGAAGGCAGCTCTGTTGATAAACCTTTTAGAGAAGAGGGGAAACATCTGGAACAGTGTGAACCAGTCCAGCTGTGGATGAAAGTCCCCAGCATTAGATATTTGGTGATAAATAGATTTAAATAATCAAATCTCTTCAAACTCTGACTAAAGGTCATGAAGTTTAAACAAATAATCATGAATTACAGAAATAACTTTTTTAAAACACATTTAACAGCATTATTATATGCAATCATTACACATTTTAATGTAAGTATTAGATTATTACTCTTTTCATGATTATTATTAATAATATTTCCGTAATAATTATCACTACAATTATACAGACATGAGGACCTTCCTGAAAACAAGATGTTGCATCTCAAGGGGCTAACCTTTAATAAATTTTTATTCAGCAGAGACAAATATGATGAAGACAGGTCTATGATTGGTCCATGAATCTGTCACTAGCTTTAGTTCTTACTTTAGTCCACTGGTCTCCGCCCACCTCCCTTCCTTTGCCCACACACCCAACACAGCATAGTATGGATGGCTGTTCATCATGAGACTGGGTTCCACATTCAAGATTTCCTGCTGCTAAACAAAAGGTTTTTCTTGCCACCATGATGGATTCATAAAGTGTCTTCAGATAACACTTGTCATGAATTGGAGCTATATAAATAAAGACTGATTGATTGATAAATGTATAAAGACATTTGCTGACGTTGGTAGTAGACTTTATGTCAGTACCAAAAATGATCATTGTTCCCATATGAACCCGGAGCCACCACCTTATAGCGGTTGGGGGGTTAGCGTGTCGGGGTCTTTATGCCCCTGGTAGGGTCATCCAAGGTAGACAGGTCCTGGGGGAGGGGCCAGACTAAGTGTGGCTCGAAGACCATTATGGAAGGACACACCAAAGGACCTCTTTTTCCCTTGCCCAGATGTGGGCCACCGGGGCCCACCCCTGGAGCCAGGCCTGGGGGTGGGGCTTGCAGACGAGCGCCTGGTGGCCAGGCCTGCGCCCATGGGGCTCGGCCAGGCCCAGCCTAAAAAAGGGACATGGGACCGTCCATGTCCGGTTGCAACTGCTAGCTCTAGGGACGTGGAAGGTCACCTCTCTGGTGGGGAAGGAGCCTGAGTTGGTGTGCGAGGTTGAGCGGTTCCGACTAGATATACCAGGAACCACTGGAGCCAGTCCTCTCAAGAGAGGCTGGACTCTCTTCCATTCTGGAGTTGCCGATGGCGAGAGGCATCGGGCGGGGGTGGCAGTACTTGTTACTCCTTGGCTCGGGGCCTTGTACATTAGGGTTCACTTGGATAGCCTCCCTCTGCCTTCAGGTGGAGGGATGGAACCTGACTGTTGTTTGTGCTTATGCACCAAACAACAGTCAGAGTATCCACCTTTTTTAGACTCCCTAGAGGGGGTGTTGGAGAATGCCCCTTTTGGGGACTCCCTCGTTCTTCTATGGGACTTCAACGCTCATGTCGGCAATGCCAGTGCAACCTGGAGGGGTGTGATTGGGTGGAATGGCCCCCCCGATCTGAACCCGAGTGGTGCTTTGTTACTGGACTTCTGTGCTTGTCACAGATTGTCCATAACAAACACCATGTTCAAGCATTAGGGTGTCCATATGTGCACTTGGCACCAGGACACCCTAGGCCGCAGTTCGATGATCGACTTTGTAGTCGTATCATCGGACTTGCGGCCTCATGTTTTGGACACTCGGGTAAAGAGAGGGGCAAAGCTGTCCACTGATCACCACCTGGTGGTGAGTCGGCTTCGATGGTGGGAGAGGATGCCCGTCAGACCTGGCAGGCCCAAGCATGTTGTGCGGGTCTGCTGGGAACGTCTGGCAGTCTCCCAACAAAAGGAGTTTCAACTCCCACCTCCAGGCGAAGTTCGACGATTTGACGGGGGAGGCAGGGGACATTGAGTCCGAGTGGGCCTTGTTCCGAGCCTCTATTGTTGAGGTAGCTACTCAGAGCTGTGGCCGTAAGGTGGTCGGTGCCTGTCGTGGCAGCAATACCCGAACCCGCTGGTGAACACCGGCGGGGAGGGATGCCGTCAAGCTGAAGAAGGAATCCTATCGGGCTTTTTTGGCCAGTGGGACTCCGGAGGCAGCTCACGGGTACCGGCTGGCCAAGCGGAATGCAGCTTCGGTGGTCGCCAAGGCAAAAACCCGGGCATGGGAGGAGTTCGGTGAGGCCATGGAGAACGACTTCGGGATGGCTTCGAAGAGATTCTGGACCACCATCCGGCGACTCAAGATGGGGAAGCAGTGTGCTGTCAACACTGTCTATGGTGGGGATGGCGCGCTGCTGACCTCGACTCAGGACGTCGTGGATTGGTGGAAAGAATACTTTGAAGACCTCCTTAATCCCACCAGCACATCTTCCAGTGCAGAACCAGACCGAGGGGACTCTCTGGTGGGCTCTCCTATCTCTGGAGCTTAGGTCGCCGAGGTGGTCACAAAGCTCCTCGGTGGCAGGGCTCCAGGGGTGGATGAGATCTGCCTGGAGTTCCTCAAGGCCCTGGATGTTGTGGGGCTGTCATGGCTGACACAACTCTGCAACATCGCATGGACATCGGGGACAGTACCACTGGATTGGCAGACTGGGGTGGTGGTCCCTATTTTCAAGAGGGGGAACCGGAGGGTGTGCTCAACACACTCCTCAGCCTCTCTGGTAAGGTCTTTTCAGGGGTACTGGGCAGGAGGGTCTGCTGGATAGTCGAACCTCAGATTTAGGAGGAGCAATGTGGTTTTTGTCCTGGTCGTGGAACTGTGGACCAGCTCTATACCCTCCATAGGGTCCTCGAGGGTGCATGGGAGTTTGCCCAACCAGTCTACATGTGTTTGTGGACTTGGAGAAGGCATTCGACCGTGTCCCTCATGGGGTCCTGTGGGGGGTGCTCTAGGAGTATGGGGTACCGGACCCCCAATATGGGCCGTCCGTTTTCTGTACGACTGGTGCCAGAGTCTGGTCCGCATTACCGGCAGTAAATCGGAATCTTTTCCAGTGAGGGTTGGACTCCGCCAGGGCTGCCCTTTGTCCCCGGTTCTGTTCATAACTTTTATGGACAGAATTTCTAGGCGCAGTCAGGGGCGTTGAGGGGTTCTGGTTTGGTGACCTCAGGATCGGGTCACTGCTTTTTGCAGATGATGTGGTCCTGTTGGCTTCATCAGACCGTGACCTGCAGCTCTCACTGGATCGTTTACAGCTGAGTGTGAAGTGGCTGGGATGAGAATAAGCACCTCCAAATCTGAGTCCATGGTCCTCGCCCGGGGGAGGGTGGAGTGCCCTCTCCGGGTCAGGGATGAGATTCTGCCCCAAATGGAGGAGTTCAGGTATCTCGGGGTTTGTTCACGAGTGGAGGAATGATGGACCGGGAGATCGACAGGCGGATTGGTACGGCATCGGCAGTGATGCGGACTCTGCACCGGTCCGTCACGGTAAAAAGGGAACTGAGCCGAAGGCAAAGCTCTTGATTTACCGCTTTATTTTTGTTGCTATCCTCACATACGGTCACAAGTTGTGCGTAGTGACTGGAAAAACAAGATCGCTGGTCCAAGTGGCCAAATTGAGTTTCCTTCCCAGGGTGTCCGGACTCTCCCTTAGAGACAGGGTCAGAAGCTCGGTCATCCGGGAGGGGCTCGGAGTAGAGCCGCTGCTCCTCCATCCTCCTTAAGAGGAGCCAGATGAGGTGGCTCGGGCATCTGGTCAGGATGCCGCCTGTACGCCTCCCTGGTGAGGTGTTCATGGCTCCTCCCCCCGGTAGGCGAGCCCGGGGAAGACCCAGGACACGCTGGAGGGACTATGTCTCACAGCTGGCTTGGGAACGCCTTAGGATCCCCCGGGAAGAGCTGGATAAAGTGACCATGGAGAGGGAAGTCTGGGCTTCTCTGCTCAGGCTGCTGCCCCTGCGACCTGACCACGGATAAGCGGAAGAAGATGGATGGATGGATGGATATGAGCCATTAACACGTCTCAAAGGTCTGAGATGGTAGAAGTTATCTTTCATCCCATTAATCACTGAGGATTTAGAGGTGAAATGGTACTAATTCCTAATTATGTTTTTCAAACAGCTAAACTGAATCTGGTTGGAATTTTTGGATGATTATGAACGTCTGTCTTCATATCAATACCTAAATATAAATACAAGTGTATTGGAAATCACCTTTTTCCTCAATAGGTATGACTTTGTAAACACAGACTCAAAGTTTAAAATAAGTGAATAAATAAATGATTTTACTTAAGTCTTTGGAAAATCCCTGAATCTGAGTAGAACCTTCTGAACCTTTGTTTTCCCCCATAAACATTGGAGATATAAAATAATAAAATAAAAGTGAACTGAAAATGAACTCATGAAAATCAGATGCTGCTTTTAAATTGTGGATCAACAGAACTCTTTAAAAAATGGTGGTACCCTGTAAAGACGAAACACATTGACCCCCAGGACGTCACACTGAGTCGTGTCCTGTCCACAGACTTCAGTCTGAATATTCAGTTTGACCTCAGATTGACCTTTGTGAGGTTTTTAGTATGAATGAATATAGTGATGGTGTGGTGGGGCTCAATCAGACCACTGAGCAGCAGCTGATGGTTTAGCACAACATACATTTCATTTATGTATAAATATACGAATTTAGAAACTTAAAAACATCCATGAAAAAGCTATAAGAGGTTTTTTGCATGAGAATTTCCCTGTAGATCAAAACATGTAAACTGATTTAAAGAATTGATACAGTATTTAAATCCACAGGGTCAAAGTTTGTCACTTAAGCTGGAGTATACGTGATGTGTTCACGCTCAGCTGTGATAACAGGATTTAAATGATGATGTCTTCAAATGGAAGATCCAGAGTAGGACTATAGTATATCTGATAAAACAGTTTTTATTCTGTACAGAATAATCACACTGAGCTCATATTAAAAACCCTTTTCTACATGGGCATAAATGTGCTGTGCCTAATAATTTGTCTTGATGAAGATCATTCTCTGACTCAGAGTGACCGTAGATTGTGTAAGGGATAATGTCAGATGAGGTGTCCATTATCAGAAATTAATGGACGACGCAGAGGCGTGAACCGTTGTTATCCCACTAATACCATGGTCACCGACAAAAGAAATAATTATTAAATAAATTATTAATACGTTAATGTTGTTTTTTCACTGTTAAAATCGTAAGTTTTTCACAAGAAGCGGCTGAGTGGACTATTTAATATCTCTCGTTGTGACACGTTGCCAAGGTAACCGGCTCTGGCCACAGAACCAGCAGCTCGGTTGGTTATTAGGCCTAATCAGTGGAGGAAAGTGAGATGATTGTTTAACGTTATGTTACGTGATACAAAGTATCATTTCAGAGGGCAAGTGCACCTCTTACCGCATGTGTGTCCAGAAGATGATGCGAAATTTGTTTCAAAGAATCAAAGTCCACAGATAGTTTCCTTGTCATCCTTAACTATCTGTATATATTTTAATTCTATTTATAACTTGTCTATTTCTTAATATGTTTACTTTTTTATGCTGCCACAGAGGATGCCAAACTATGTTTCACTGTACAAATTCTGTCCCCTAACAAGTGTTTATACAGTGACAATAAAGAGCTATTTTATTCTGTTCTTAAAAAAAGGAAACAGCTGTGAGAAGCAGCGGTCTGTATCTGAGGGAGCAGGTAATGAGTCTAACATGGTTTTTTAAAGATGAAGATGTTTTTGGCAGAAACTGACCTTTGAAGATGAAACAGCCTGAACATTCAGATGTAAACCTGTCTGCAGCTGTGCTTTAACTCTTGATTTGACCATGTCAGAGATTAAAATGATGGCTTCATGCTCATGCTGATTGGCTTAACTCAAACCCCAATCTGAGGAGAGTAGGACATGAACATGTGACTGGTTTATTTGACTCATTAAAAATAAAAAAGCACACTTTTAACACGAGGTCCTCTTCAGAGGGTTTGGCCGACTCAGCAGCAGGAGCAGAGCTGGGACCTCTTCACTGAGCGAGGACACAGAGCTGACACCATCTTCACTCTGATCCAAGCCAATGATAAAGCTCCAGACCGGAGCAGTCTGGGCTCCTCTGTAACACCCAACACCCCTCCAACATGGCTGAAAGCATCTGTCAATCACTGAGCTCATCAGTCCCACTGAAACAGTAGAAACTGCATTGTAAATTGCATTGTGGCATTTATTCACTCTTTGAGGCAAAAACAAGAGCTTTCAACAGATATAACTTACTCATTTTTCTAAACAAACAAAACTTTAACTATCAGTAACATATGAACGTAAACGTCTCAGGCGCAGCATGGCTGCAGACAGCTGACATCTCCCCCTCCTTCAGCCACTCCGTGCAGCCTCCACACCAGAGTGAAGTCACGGAGCGAGACAGAGACTTTTATTTCTGCAGGAGACGGTCCAGCTGCAGACCTCCACTGTCAGAAGGAAGTGAAGTGTCATGAAATAAAAAAAGATACAAAATAAAGTCGTCAAGTTACGTTGGGTAGACACTTCCGTTTTTTGCATCTTTATCACCTTGGTTAATCTCAATTGCTGATTCCTCAATAGTGTTACATTGAAAGAAACTAAATATAAAATGCACGTCATCAATAACGCAACATAAATTGGTGGACACCTTTGTTTGGTGAAATGAGCGTTTTAATTTCCTCGAGAGACAAGGTAGATTCATTTGCACTAAAATCTTATCAAAACTTGTGTTTACATTCATTGTTGTTTTAACAGATAAAGGTGGGATAAATTCAAGGTTTAAAGATTCACCGCAATATGATTAACTTAGTATTTTATGCAACACATGAAGGTAAAATATGTTTATTTAAGTCATTTTAATGATCAACTATTTTACGGTTATTTAGTAATAGCTATTTTTAGATGACGGTGATTAAAGTGATTCCAATAGTCCAAAGCTAACTGTCTTCTGCTACAAGATCTAAATCTTCAAGACGTTGTTTTACATTAGCCAGGCATATTTTATCACATATAATTTATATTAATGTTTTTTGCATTCTCTTATCATTGAAATAGTGCTGTCATCCTGTTCAAATGGAAATTACTAACATAAGGGTTTCACGTGAGTTTAACATTTTACCAGGATGATTTTGCACATGCTCATAAATTATGTACATGTGCATTAAAACTACACTAGAAATAATTTACCTTATGCAGAATCACATGGATGGAGAGTCACTATGTATATTGTGTTTGAGTAAAAGCACACTGCTATATACCATGAAAATATTGAGGATATCAGTGAAATATTTAATATACATTTTGTCACAGTTGTGTATAGGCATACTGTGATTAACCAATTAAGCATACAAAACCAGAAACAAATACATTAGCAATTGGATCTGCTAAGTTCCGAACCACTAAAACTTAGTTTGAGGAGCAGTAACAGTAAATGTTGCAAATAAACTTTCAGTTGCAACTTAATCTGACCCTTGATGACAGTCTATTCCTAAGAAGTATCAAATCAGTATTGTTGAAGTTATAAGCAAGTATCGTGGAGAAAAATGTAGCTTAGTAAAAAAGATAAATAAGTGGTTGACAAAGCAATATTTAGTAATGTAAAAAAAAAAGTTATGCAAGATTAACACAAATAACACCAATAGTTAACAACTTCAATGGACTATAAACACTATGACACTTATGACAGTTTTGTTTTAACTGCCTTTATCATTTATTTTGCTCTCACAATAGACAGTGTATCCTCTCACGTCGACAATTTCTTCTAAAACCTTCCACGTCCTCCATGTTATAAAATACACACTTGAATGGCTCAAGAATAATCTCTTTTTCTTTGAGATCAATGATCTTGTACGCAGACTCATTCAAAAGCCGCCCGTACTTCTGGAGAGCATCTGCCAGCTCCTCCTCCCAAACCGCAGGGCCGCTGGTAACTCCACCTTGGCTGCAAACAGGTGATCATTTTCCTCAACTCGCTCTGCAGCTTTTCTACAGTCCCCCACAATCCTCTGCTGTGCGTTCATCTATGGAAAAAAGGAATAAGTATTTAATATGACAAATACACACTTAACTATTTGTCTCGGCACTCTATGGGGCTTGGTTGAAGAGGCTCTTGTTGCTCTTGCTGTTCCTGCTCAAAAAAACATCCTTTTCAGTCATTCAGGGTCCATAATCAAGTAACAATTTTCCTATTTTTTTACAATTACATTTCAGAGCAACTGAGCAAATTTTTGGATTGAATAACACAGAATGTATTGATCCACAGTAATCTGGTGTATCTAATACAAGCACACAAAGATAGATGTAGATAGGTAGTAGATACAGATATATAGATAGATGTACTGAACATGTATATGTATATGACAAACCTCAGAGCTGGCTTCCAGTCTCCTCTTTTTCAGCCGAAAAACTGGTTACACCTCACCCTGAAGGAGACTTCTTGATGTGTCTGTCCAGTGGGCAAACATTTTGCCATGGCTAATGTGACAAGTCAATGAGAAGAAAGAAAAAGAGGCAATAAAAATAATGACATTGACTTAAATCCATTTTGTAGTCAAATAAATACAGTTTCTTAAGTCTGACCTTCCAAGGTCAAAATTTTCCATCAACATGACACACCACCATTTCCTTAAAGCCGGCATATCAGTCTATAAAAACAAATAAAAACGGACCGTCATATCCAAATCAAATTAAGTTGAACTACAGTCAATTGTTGATGTTTTCACCCATTGGAAACTTAGAAAGAGCAAGTGGACTCACAACTGTGAAGTCACAGGGGGCTTCCAGTACGGTGTAAATGGTAAACCGTATATGGAACGAAATTTTATGGTAATCAGTGTGTATTTTATGGTGAACAATATACAGTGAATTACCATGAATATGAAGACACCACAGTCAACCCCATACCGTTGCCTTGGAAAGCCCTTGAGTGTAAAATAAAAAAAAGAGTTAGCGGTTCAACTTTAGTTTGACAGAGGTTTCTAAAGTTTAAGAAACAGCTGTTTTCAGAGCGATGTAGTTTTTAGTTAAGATGCACAAACATGCAGAGAACACACCAAAACAGCAATTTTTATGAACAAACTCTTCATGCAGTCACACACACAGCATTTTAGCTGGCTTTTTTATGGTGCCGTTGAAATGAATAGAATGAAACAAAGAGATTATAGACATGAAATTGAACCAGGAGAAAAAAACATTTTTTTTTTATAACTAATAGGACCAATGTGTGTGTATTAGCATTGCATGCTACACACATGCAAATCTTACCTTTAAATGCTATTGCATTTTTACATTCCCGTTCAATCTTGGGAAGTGGAAATGACTTAAGTTTGGGCCAAATGGGACAGTGATATTGCTTGCAGCATGTTGTGCAGCAGTTGACTTCAGGCTGCAAATTCTTAGTAAAAATTGAAACATGCATCTGCAGGTAAAAACACTTTTAAAACAGTGCATCAGTCAACTAGTTTAATTTGAAAAGCTAGCTGTAATTATATGATTGCATATAAAGGCAGAAAACAAATAAGCAGATTTGGTCAGAGAATGATTTCTATGTAGGACAACTTAACACAAAACCTTCAAATCTACATTTAAAGCACGTGCAGTTCAAATTTACATTACAACCAACTTCTGTTAAATATTACTCAAACCATGCCATATCTTTTTAATGGACGCACAGACACAATAAATCAAACCTCCGATTTTTATTTAGGCTAAACAGTGAAACGGTTATTTATAAACACATATTCAATTACTACTTTTAATCTAAGATCAGTTAAGTGACGGGGAGTTAACAATGGTAACAAAAATAAAGGGAACGAAACTTCTTATTTCAATATCATGACAACTTATAAAGGCAAACGTTTCTATTGCACCTATTGATCTCTGAGTTTTTAATAAACATCATTTCCTGGCAGATTTAAGGCAAAACTTCACAAACTTCCCAACAGAGACCACTGACATTCAGGTAGCCCTGGACTTGTTCAAGACTTTTATCACACTCATTGACAAACATGCCCCCATCAAAAGGTTTAGAATTAAAGACTGAATTAAAGAATTAAAAATTGCTCCATGGTTCTCACAGGAACCTTCAGCCCTGTTCACAAAAAGGAATAAAGCCTGGTCTCAGGCAAGGCACACTGGAGATCCTCAACATTGGCTCTCTTTCAAACAACTTAGGAAAAGATGCACAGCAGCTGTTCGAAAAGCTAAACCAGATTATTACCTGGAACTCATCATCCGCTCCACTTCAAACCCGGCATTGTTCTAGAAAGCAGCAAATTTAGATAAAAGGAAAACCAATAATTCACTTCTGATAATGATAAAATTTGATGACGGCCTTCTTTCAAATCAATCTCAAATTTGCCATGGCTTAAATAAACACTTTGTGGAGGCTGGTGATCTCTTTGAAAAAGAACACCCTGGACTCCTTCCAGTCATTGATGTTAACATGAATGCACAAACTGACAGTGTGAGCACTAAGAACTGCACCCCTTGTTTCTCCCTTCAACCTTTCTCTCACTTCTAAGTGCTGTATGTTCTACAAACCTTAGATTCCAGAAGTTCTGCTGGTGAGGACAACTTAAATCCTTTTTTTCTAAGACTGGCTGATCCTATGATCTCCAAACAGCTAACATACATTTTCAATCTGTCAATATCTACAGGCAGATTTCCAAATTTGTGGAAATCTGCTCATGTGGTTCCTCTACATAAAGGTGGTGCTAAGGAAGACTTAAACAACTACCGCCCAATCTCCAAATTACCCTGTTTATCAAAAGTCTTGGAATCTCTGGTCAACAATCAACTCAAGTCCTGTCTATCAACTCAACTCAACTCAACTTTATTTATAAAGCACTTTGAAACAACCACAGCTGAAACAAAGTGCTATACATAAATAAACAAGACATAAAACAATTTAGAACAATGGATAAAATAAAGCAGGTATAAACACTAAAAGAGTTGTTTCGTTGTTTTTAAAAACAATAAAGCAAGTAACTAAAAACAAACCATAAAACCCTAAAACAGGAGCAGAGTCTCATGTGGGGTCGAAAGCCAAGAAATAAAAATGAGTTTTAAAAATGGACAGTGAGGAGGCTTGTCTAATGTGGAGGGGAAGCTCGTTCCACAATTCAGGAGCAGCAACAGAAAAAGCTCGATACACCCCGTTGGCGCACCTGCCCTGCGCCGCGCCAACGGGGTGTGTCCAGGGCATTTTGCAAGTGTCGTGTACGGCTCAGTCTGGCGCAAGGAGGCGCACCCAGGCCTCCGTCCCTCCTACTGGCGCAAGTAGCAGAGAGGGAGGAGAGAAGGCTTGAGCGGGTTTAACACAGCTGAGTGTAATCTTCAACAATCAAATGAACGCCTCTCCTTGCCTTTAAATGTGCCGCGGGCGTGGCGCAGTGACAGTTTCACCTCGGTGGCGAAGAAGGTCAGAGCCACTGTCACTTTTGCAGCAACTGGGACAGTGCAGGTGCCACCGGGCCGCGCATCGGAGACCACGATGCGCGTCACCGTGTGGACAACCCGTATGATCCTAAAGGCGGCCCCTCTTTGCAGTTGAGAGATCGCTGCGGAAGAGAAATTAAGGCACAAAGCCGTAACGCATGAAGTGAGCCACAGCGTGTGGACCTAGTGAAAAAAGACAAAAACTTTGTTTTATCATCCGTTCTGATTCTCAGACAGGCGCAGACTGTTCACTGACTGATGCTGTCTCTCAGAAACACACAGGAGTGCGCAAATGTGCACGGATGAGATGGACAGCAGTGATCAGCGACCTGTTATTTATAAAAAGCTCAGGAACACGTCTGTTTGAACCTTCTGTGAATTATTTGTCTGTTTTTTTATATAGAGCTGTTAAAAGCCGCCATCATCATTAATTTTCCTCAGTATTGCAATAAATTCACAAAAACATATGACTTTCCTTGTCCTGAAAACTGTTGTTTCCGTCTGATAACGATGCACGTCACCGTGTGGACCACCTCGCAGGACAGATGTAATCTGTTCCTGTGTCATAACAGGAGTACAAAATTAAGTGATAACTACATTTAAACACAGCAGCAGGCTAATCCATTCATCATGCTTGTGATCCACCTGCATTCCTGGTCTGTCATCGCCAAACAGCAGAACCTTAGGTGAAAATATATCTCCTCCTCATCCTCCTTGCAATAATGTACTCCATCTTTTCAGAATACGTTACGAATAAAGATTAAAACAGAGAAATATGGGCAATCACAGGTAAATCCTTAAGACAACGAGTGACTTACATTTATTCAGCGAGCGTCTCTCTCTTTATTCTTTTCTTTTGAATTTCATGAGATGACAGAAGCCGGATCCTCCATATCGGATGACGATGTGGCTGTTTGTGGTTGGCTTGAGAGATATGAACTCGTTAGTTATGACAAACGTCTCTGATCTGACATCAGATGTGACGGGACAATTAATATTGATACAAATGTATGTGCTGGTTCAGACGGTTACATTAAATAGTGGTTGCTGTGATTGTTTATTCCACCCTACCTCACAAACCTGTTGAACTTTTATGATTGCTCCTACATGACGCGTTCCTCCGCTTCACTCACTCTGAAAGTTCCTCGAGTCCACACTGAACTTGGTAAATTGGCATTTTCCTTTGATGACCCTTACTCATGGAATTTCCTCCAACAAACTCTAAAGTTAACAGCCTTTCCCTCTGTTACAGAGTTTAAGACCTTGATTACTGACCACTGTACCTCTGTTTGTAACTGTTTTAATTGATTTCTTTGCTGTTGTGATTGTTTGTTTGTGTTTGTTTATTGTTCATATAATGTCTGTGATCTCGGCGACATTGAAAATGAGGGAACCCTCAATGTCTTTTGAGAATAAACGTTTGAATGAAAAAAAAATGTTGAGAATAAATTCTATTGATGCATTCATGAATACATTTGCCTCCTACCGTGATCTCAAAAGTCCAGCAAATAGTGGTTGTGCAACTTGCACAGTATGTACGTCACTTATGTCTGACAGTGTAGGAGGAGAAGCTGGAAAACTCACTTCTGTTTCACAGTGGAGGTGCCGTTAATCCGGCTGAGAGTGGAGGTCTGCAGCTGGACACCTCTCAGAGAACGATGATGATGATGATCAGCGCACATCTGATTAACCAAAGAGCCTCTGTGGTGGTGAAAGAGTTTTAAAGGCAGACGTGAAGAGGGGCTAAATAACACGAAGAAAACAAAAATTTGCTGCACAGTGTTGGAGGAGTTCCCTTAACACAGAACCTGATGTTGTCACATCTGATGTCACATTAAACCATTGTTAAAGTAATTATGGGTATATATTATTATATTTATTATATATTATATATATATATATATATTATATTTCTGATGATCCTAAAGGCGGCCCCTCTTTACCGATGAGAGATCGCTGCAGAAGAGAAATGAAGGCACAAAGCTGTAACGTATGAAGTGAGCCACAGCACGCGGACCGGGTGAAGGAACAGACTAAAACTTTGTTTAATCATCTGTTCTGATGTTTCTTGGTTTATCTTAGAGCAGATCAAACAGGAGCAGACTGTTCACTGACTGAGACTGTCTCATAGAAACACACAGGAGTGTGAAAATGTGCACGGATGAGATGGACAGCAGTGGATCATCGGTGATTTGTTAATTATAAAAAGCTCAGGAACACGTCTATTTGAACCTTCACTGTGAATTATTTGTCTGTTTTTTTATATAGAGCTGTTAAAAGCCGCCATCATCATTAATTTTCCTCAGTATTGCAATAAATTCACAAAAACATATGACTTTCCTCGTCCTGAAAACTGTTGTTTCCGTCTGATAAATCCCATTAAAGATGTTGTTGTAGTGTTAGTAAACTAATTTCATCAGATATCTTAATACAAACAGCGTAAAGACGAGTGATTCATGTTTTTGTCACTTATCCTGCGAGTAATAGACACCAGGTGTCGATTGCCCCAGCGCTCTCTCTCTCTCAAACATTGTTTAATGCTTGTAGAGGCAAAATCAACTAAAACTCTTTATTATAAGAAAACAAGAGTAACCTTTCTTAATTATCATCTCTATAGGCCCACTGGAATAGTAGGGAGCTCAAAAGTTGAAAAGGATTCAGATTGTGTTAAGTCTGTATTAACAGCCCCATGCAGCGCTGCTGCGACAAAATCATTCAGTCTTCAACAAACCCAGAGTCCCTGAGAGCCAGGACTGTGACCACCACCCCCGAGGTCTGAAGGTCTACGAGGAACGCCCCAGAGTCCCTCAGAGGACGGGAGATGCTCTATGTCCTCACCTCTCCTCTCATCCCTCCATCATGTCCCCTCTGAACATCTTCATCACCTGTTCCTCTTCCCCAGGCCTTGTTTACTTCCTGCGGTGGTCTGATCAGAGTCAGGGCAGGGATGCTGTTTTCAGATCTGGACAAACTTGTTCTTTGTCTCTTAGCTCTGAAGGCACAAACCACGAGCTGGTCATTCGCACATGCAGAGCTGGCTGTGCTTTAAAGTTCGAGCCCCTAACTCATCCTGTGCTCCATCTTCAGAAGAACCATCACTAACGTGTTCACGTCTGTTTGTGTCTTCTCAGCATCCTCCCCATGAAGCAGGGCATCGTGCTGGGTCAGTACCTCGGAGCCTTCAACCTCATGGACACCTTCAGAGGACACTCCAGAGGGAAGCAGGAGTGAGGACAACGGGACAAGGACGAATGAAGGGCGCCGAAGAGCAGACACATTTTTTAATCCTAACATTTCTTAATCCGAACATTTCTTAATCCTAATCTCCACAGTAATTCACTCTGTTCACTCAGGCTTTGGTTTACAAGGGAGCGTCCACAACATCTGAGACCTGAACGCAGTGCCAGTTAGTCTCTGTCCTACACCTGAAGATGTCTTTAAGACTTCATGTCCTGATAATAATGTCAGAGGAGTGTGATGATGTCTGTAAGACTGTATGTCCTGATAGTCTCTGTGCGTGTGTGATGTGGTCTGAGCGTGCCCAGATGAATGGATGTAGTTGAAGCTGCCTCCTGTGCAGCAGCAGAGGCAGGAGGAGGCCCCCTCCTGGTGGATGATGGTACTGCACATGTTCTGTGTTGGAGTCATACATATAAAAATATAAGTAAGTGTTTATGAACAGCTCTTGAACCCTCCTGCTCCAAGAGGACCAACAGTAATGATGTAAGCATGTGTCATCAGACCGAGACAAAGCCCCTGACTCAAACACTCCGAGACTCCCCCGTCGATAAAGACTGTGTGTAATACTCCAGTTATATAATGGAGTTCATACTCATGGTTTCAGGAGCAGCTCTCTGCACTCACAATGGGCTGTCCTGTCAGACCGTCCCGGTGCTGCTGGGGGAGACTGTTTCGTGTATGTTTGGACCCAGTGCCTTAACCTGCCCTGCTGTAGGAGTTGAACCTCCGTCAGAGACATGAGCATGATGCTGCAGCAGCTGCATTCACATACTGACCATGTTCATCGGTTATGTCAACAAACACATGCTCTTAAATGTTTGACCTTTGACCCAACACACTCGTTGACCTCCCCGGCCCTTGGTCACAGCTGGGCCAGCCCGTAGTCAAAGGGACACGATGGGACCTCGTCCCGGAGCTCAAACTAACATGCTAACTCTCTAATCATTGATCACGTCTGATGGTCAGGGTCCTGGTCTCAGGTCCTGTGAAGGTTTTGGGGGTCCTGATCATCCTCAGCCTGCAGATTATCATGATGTTGGAGCACAAACGTCTGCAGCCTGATGGCCATGGGCTCAGAGCTTTACCGGCCTCCTGGTTTCAAACATCTGGGGCCGCAGCATGCAAACTCAGGAAAGGTCAAAGGTCACATGTCAGGTCCTGAGGTGTGTCAGAAAACCATCAGTGAGGGGGTCGTCCACAGAAGATCAGAGCAGGCTCTTCATCATTCATTATCATTTTGACTCAAAGTGGCCCCAGGAGCCTTCCTCTCAGCCAGTCAGAGGACAGAGGGTTTGTCTGAGGGCCCAAGACCACAAAGACACAACAGCGCCATCCTCTGGGTGAAGATGACGGGCCTGCTCTGCCTCCAGCTTAGACAGGGTCATACTAATGACGTGAGATTATTGACTGCACTCATTCGTCAGCCTCTAAAGCACATTTACCACATGATCCGATTTACATCAGTGAAAGAAGAATTATTATCAGTGAAATAAAGATTATTATCAGTGAAATAAAGATTATTATCAGTGAAATAAAGATTATTATCAGTGAAATAAAGATTATCAGTGAAATAAAGATTATCAGTGAAATAAAGATTATTATCATCACAGACGCTGGTCCAGACTTCAGTTTACTGGACTCTGGTGCTCAGATGAACGACCAGAAGAAAAACTCAGGAGGAACAAGAACAACAACTCTCTTTTTATTTTGTTATTTTCTGAAACCAGAGGGTGGTTCCTGTGGCCCTGGATCTGGACCTGCTCAAATCCGTCTCACAGGTAGAACCTGAAGGTCTTGTGGGTGTTTGTCTGCCTCTGTAATAACCTCATTATTCACTTGTTATTTTGTCAACCTGAAAAATTCATAAAGAAACTTCTGGAAATGTTCTAGTCTGTTTGTTTCATTCAGAGAGCCAATGTTCTGCTTTGCTGAGTTTTATCTGTTCTTTAGTGAGTTCTTCAAGCACTTCTATACTCAAGACAAGAAGTCTGAAGCATCAGGACTCCTCCCCTTCCCCCTTCATGTCACTGTGATCAGCCTAAAACAGCTCATTCCCTACACAGGCCTACCAGTGTGACCTCATACCTTTGTTTGATCCCATTGGCTCAGGGTACCAGAGCAGAGAGTCGAATGAATGCAGAGTTGTTGACAACATGGTGCTGAGGAGCACTGAACCAACCAGTCAGCAGACCTGTAACAACCAGAATGGAGTGGGCCTGCGTGGGGAAGGGGGAGTCTGGGGGGGTCACACAGCACCACAGAGCCCACCATGGGGAAACTGGCCACTTTATTAGGTACACCTCTCGAGGCCCTGGACCTCTTTCACCTTCAGACCTCCTTAATCCTCCACCTTGCTCCATGACAACATCACACAGCTGCTGCCATGTGATTGGCTATTCAGCTGTTTGCATTGATTGGACAGGTATGTGACACAAAGGCTGAGTGTGGCTCTTATCACTGAGTCCAAGGACAGGAGCACGTCTGCTCTCACAGGTTATCAGGTCCTGCCTGGACCCTGGACCATCACATCAGGAGGAGTTTCCACTCAAATATTTCTCAGAATATCAAAAATGAACTCAAATAAACTTTATTCCGACAGGTCCACAGTTACAGTCTGACTCTTCTTCCAGCAGAGTGGGTCTGTCTCTGAGCTGATGGCGCCATCCTGTGGTCAGTCTGTGAAAACACCCCTGTAATTCAGATGTGTTCACAGAGCTCAGACTGCTCTGAAAACAGCTCCAACAGCAGCAGCTTCATGAAATCATCTGATTCAGAGTCGAGCTGCAGACGCAGTCTGAGTTCTTTAAACTAAAAACTGACAGAATCATTTGAGTCTGGATCATAAAAGAAAACTCGGTCTAAATACAGTCATTTTTACAATTAAAATGTTTTGATTAAAAGTTCATTGAAAGTCCAAGTGCTCCTGAAATTCTCCCTCACTTACTCAGCTGTATTTAAGCTTTCAGCTGGTGAGGAGAAGAGACCTCCTCAGGTCATTTCTCTACACATGACCTTCATCATCCATCAGGACCTCATGGGGGATCCTGCAGTCTGGACTCTGGACCACCAGAGCTCTGAGTGAGTCTGGTTTTGGGTCGTAGTCTGAAGAAAATTAGAGTATTCTAACATCAAAGACTGAGGGAACTTTATTTAGGAGGATTTTTGATTATTAAACAAAAAAACACAAATGAAGCAGCTTCACGTGAATTCTTACTCTTTAAAAACAAACTTTAGTTCTTGTGGGGTGGGTGTTTTAGGGAGTGACCGTGCTCTTCAGTTATCCTTGATGTGGCCTTGACGACTGCTTAGTGTTCCTCAGTGTTCAGCTCACTCTGTATGATGCTGACCTCTGACCTCTGACCTCTGGTCCGATGATGTCATCGATCCCTGGGGTTTATTTGTTTTTGTGATAAAGCACTCAAACTCAGCTCAGCCTCTGACAGAATAATCCATCACCTTTACCTGTTGGGGCAATAGGGGGTGGAGCCTATCCCAGCTGACATTGGGTGACGGGGGGTCCTGGCCCAGTCACCAGCAAATCACAGAGCCACATAGAGAGACAGACAAGCATTCACACGGGGGCAATTTAGGGTCACCAATTAACCTAATGAGCATGTTCTTGGTGTGTGAGTGTTAATTACATGTTAATTACATAAGCTATGGCGGCCTGCCATAGTTTAATTAGACACACCATAGTTTCTAATGACAAATTTAGGCTGACATAGACAGGGGTTAAAGCAACCTTAGTCAAATAAATTAATTACTAAATTCAAACTGGCAGTAGTGACGTGGAGTACAGATCATTTTTGCGTGCACATCCTGCGTGGCTCTCTCATAAGCACCGAGATGCTCAATAAATCAGAGCGCAACGTCATCCTCTGCTGGCCCCACCTTCTTTAATATGCAGCCTTATTCTTGCAGTTTACTCTTGTTTTGTGTCTGACAGTGAAGATAAGCCGTCAGTGCCTCCCATCTCTGCTGCTCAGAAGGTCATTCTCTCCCTGACTAGGTGTGGATCCAGTGATAGCCCGGGCTTACAAGGGCCCCTTGAAAGGTGATAACCCACCCCTAAACCCTAAAACTTTAACTTAAGTACACTGAAAGTGAGGTGCAGCAAGTGGCTCAGTCGTCCATATATTCCTCTTTATGTGGCCCTCAGCCCTATTTTATTATTATTTATATTATTATTATCATTATTATTTTATCTATTTATTTATGTATTTTATACCTGTGTACTGTACAATGCTGCTGGAATCTTATTTTCCCTGAAGGAGTCCTCCCAAAGGATAAATAAAGTTCTTATCTTATCTTTTCTTTTCTTATCTTATCTTATTGATGTAAAAAGTTTGGACACCCTGGCTTAGAGGCTTGGCCTGCAGCTGATGACAACTACCAAACCCTCCAGCAGATGGTGTTATTCAGGCCAATAGAAGCTCCAGCAAAGTTTTCATCTCAAAAAACCATGCATGGCATGACACAAAACAGATCAAATGAGTGAAAGCACACTAGAATTCTGCTTAAAAAAATACAAAATGACATTCAAGTTTTAAAGCTATGACTCAATTCTTAAACAACACCCTTCCTGTACAGTAAAGCAGTATAATCCTGCTCTTCATTTAGCCCAGGGTATTTTGTGGCCTGTAGTTTGTTGGTCCAGAGCCTCTTTTGGTTCAGTTTCTTTGTCTGTCACCTTTTCTGATGGTCAGTGGGATGTGGTCAAAGCCATTGGTCTGTCATGAAGTTGTCTTGCTGTTATAGAATTCAGGTGATGTTTTGCCATGAGGTAGTTCATGTTTCTGAGCATGTTTGTGTTCTGAGAGTCTGTCCTGTCAGCGCCTTTTTGTTCTGCTGATGTAAAAAACTTTGCAGGTGGGACGTTCTAGCCTGTAGATAACAAAAGTGGTCTTTCACTTAATAAAAAAAAAGTAGAAAAAAGTCAGTATTTTCTCAACATTTCAATTCAGTTCTCATGATAATGTGTTTTTTTCGTCTCTGAACTCACAGAACCGTTTCCCAAATGATATTTGCATTGCAATGACTGCAGACTGCAGATACTCCAAATGTATCATATTGTGAGCTTGTCTGAACTCTCTCTCTACAATGAAGTGTAGCTTTTCCAGCCACGCTGGCTGGTCCAGCTCTGGATAGGTCACTTGATAGAGTTCTATCAAGTCAGCCCGCAGACGTCCACCCCCTGTGTTTGACCTTTTAGTGGGATCAACTCAATTATTTCTTCCTGTGGCCCAGCAGAGTTCACGTATTAGCAGAACAGGGCTATTTGTTCAACATCACCCTTGTCTTGTCCTTTGGCTCATCACAAGCAGCTGAGTACGCCACAGCTGCAGTGAAGTCTTTACTTTGCTGTCTGGTGATGTCCTCTGACATTCTGATGGTTCTGTCTTCGGCAGTCTTCGCAGTGAGAGGAATATCCCTGATTTTCTGCACAATTTCACTCTTGTTTTTAAAGTCTGCTACTTGATGTTCTGAAATCTGAATGAATGATTCTTTGATATATTCTCCATCTGTGAACAGCTTCCCGTGCCTGATTATTTCCTGAGCGGCCACAAAACTAGCATATGTAGCTGAGTTTGCAGACTTCATCCACCTCTTGAAATGATTTTTGCTCAGCTCAACCTTCCACATCAGTTCCGAAACAACTTTCTTTCTCACATCTCCATCTGGATATTTTTGAGCAAAGGCTGTGTTTATTCTGGAAATGTCTTGCAACATTTGATTTCTTGTTGTTTACTAATATCTCATTAAATTAAAAATATTAAGCATACTCGTAAACCTTGTCTCGTCAGCAGTGAAAGCAAATGAAGCTGCCCACATAGCATTAAATGTTCTGTTTCCTCCAGACACTTTTCTTTTCTTAGATTTATCCATACTTGGCCTACCTGGGGTCAAAAAGTTAAAGAAACTGTGCATCGGCGGGGGTCACACATTAGTGATTGTGAAGCATATTATGAGCAACAAAAATTTGAAGCCATTTTGAAACACATTTTATTTGATTTTACAAGATCACCGTACTCTTCAAATTTAGAATTACATTTTAAAGACTAATGAACTAAAATAAAATACATTTTAATTAAAAACTCAGTATTTATTTTCTAAAGCCACAGGGAGCCGCAGCAGAGAGATGAGAGAGCCACGGGTTGCAGACCCCTGGACTAGACCACGCCTACACCTGGGACATGGACGACTGAAGCCTGATGAGCATCAAAACCAGCGTACCTAAAGCCCATGCATGTGCAAAAAAACATGTACCCCACACAGAAAGGACCTGACCGCAAGGCTGTGAGGGACTGCAAACCCATTCATGAAAAATAAGCAACTCATACATAAGTTTTCTATTTTTTCACAGCAATGTAATTCCAGAACACGCAGTGGGTGTCAACGGTAAAATCAAAGACTTTTTGAGTCATCTTGCCTACAGACAGGAAAACAGACAAAGTAGGCAGAAACATTAGGAGAGAGCAAATTTGAGGGAACAAGTATTTACTTTACAAGTTTGTACGACTAAAAATGTGCAGTTTCTTTTGTGATCAGCATCTCTTTGGTGCTTTGCCTCCTTTGTGATGTCTTGGTGGACTTCAGGGGTCCTGAGGGCAGAGGGGAGATGGGATACTCCTCCTGGAGTCCTGACATCGTTGGTGGTGAGGAATAAAGGATAAGATGAGGAGTCGACTTCTGAGCAGCTTGCTGGGATCCTGATGTGATGGTCTGAGGTGGATAAGGCCTGCAGGATGAGGGTTAACCCTTTAAGATCTAGAAGTTGTGTGGAGGAAACTCTACTCTAATGAATCTACTTTTAGGCTTTTCAGGCTATTTTAACTTTAAATACTCCTTTTTGTTAATTTTTCATGTTAGTACAACTGACCATTTGATTCATTTAATTCTCCTTTTTATTTATTACTTCATATTACAACAGCAGAGCTATGCCAGGATGCTCTTTGTGGATCACAGCTCGGCCTTCAACACCATCATCCTGGACATACTGACCACCAAACTGGACCCCCCCCACACACACACTTCATATGTACCTGTACCTGGATTAAATACTTTCTCACCAACAGACCCGAGACTGTGGGCTACAGTTGTGTTCAAAATAATAGCAGTCCCACATCAGTAGCAAGATAAATCACTGTTTTTGTTAGAATTTCAACTTCTACACTGCAAGTAAGTTCTAGAAGGTTTAGTAAAGGTATAGAAAACCAACAGACCCAACAGGCATGACGTGCATGCTGCTGATTCTGTGAAACTGAATCATTAACTGAAAGGGGCGTATTCAAAAAAATAGCAGTGCTGAGTTCAATTAGTGAGGTAACTGATTGTGTTAAAAAAATAGGTGTTAAACAGGTGGCCCTTATTTAAGGATCAAGACAACTGACGCTGCATATGCTGGCTGTGCATTTGTCCTTGAAAAACAGAGTAAAATGGGTCGTTTAAGACATTGTTCAGAAGAAGAGCGTTCTTTGATTAAGAAGTTAATAAAAGAGGGGAAAACCTATAAAGGAGTTCAGAAAATGATAGGCTGTCCACCTACAATGATATCAAATGCTTTAAAGTGGCAGCCAAAACCAGAAAGGTGAGGAAGACAAAGAAAAACGACTATTCGAATGAATCAGAGAATAACCAAAATGGCGCAAAGGCTCAGCCAATGATCAGCTCCAGGAGGATCAGAGAAGATCTAAGGTTGTCTGTGAGTACTGTAACAATCAGACCACGTCTATGTGAAGCCAAGCTACCAGCAAGAAGCCCCCGCAAAGTCCCATTGTTAAAAAAAAGACGTGCTGAAGTCGTTACAATTTGCCAAAGAACACATTGACTGGCCTAAAAAGAAATGGCGCAATATTTTGTGGACTGATGAGAGTAAGATTGTTCTTCTTGGGTCTAAGGGCCACAGACAGTTTGTCAGACGACCTGAAAACACTGAATTCAAGCCACAGTACACAGTGAAGACAGTGAAGCATGGTGGAGCAAGCATCATGATATGGGGATGTTTCTCCTACTATGTTGTTGGTCCTATTTATGGTATACCAGGGATCATGGATCAGTTTGAGTACATCAGAATACTGGAAGAAGTCATGTTGCCGTATGCTGAAGAGGAAATGCCCTTGAAATGGGTGTTTCAACAAGACAATGACCCCAAACACACCAGCAAGCGAGCAAAATCATGGTTTCAGACAAACAAAATTCAAGTAATGGAGTGACCAGCACAATCCCTGGACCTTAATCCCATAGAAAACTTGTGGGCTGACATAAAAAATGCTGTTCATGAGGCAAAACCAAGAAATGCAGAGCAATTGTGGAACGTAGTACAATTGTCCTGGGCTTCAATACCTGTTGACCGGTGCCAGAAGTTGGTAGACTCCATGCACCACAGATGTGAAGCAGTTATCAGAAACTGTGGTTATGCAACTAAATATTAGTTTATGATTCTCAGGAAAGTTGAATCATCAAGCAATTCTTAGTTTATACACTACATTTTTGAGTTTGTAAATAAAGATGTCAACACTGCTATTTTTTTAAGCATTATATTTCTTAACTTTCTGTAAAATATTATCAAATTCAATTACTTTTCCCAATTCTCTTGCTCTGAAATAGAATGTACAGTGTCCCCAATGCATTTGTGTGCATTAAAATAAAATTTATTTGAAGAATTTTGAGGTTTACTCACCTTTTTAAACACACTGCTATTATTATGAACATAACTGTAGGTCCCAGCCTTTCCTCCACCCGCACTCTGAGCACCGGATCACCACAGGGCTGCATGCTGAGCCCCCTCCTGTACTGTCTCTACACCTACGACTGCAGTCCAGCCCACGAAAACATCATCATCATGTTTGCTGACAACACCACAGTGGTTGGACTGATCTCACCGGGAGATGAGGCAGCCTACAGGGTGGAGGTCCAGAGGCTGACGACCTGGTGCTCCGACAACAACCTGGCACTGAACACCAGGAAAACAAAGGAGATCATCGTGGACTTCAGGAGGAACAGAACTGACCCACCCCCCTTCTACATCAACGGCGAGCGTGTGGAGAGGGTCCACACATTCAGGTTCCTGGGAGTCCAGATCTCCGATGACCTCTCCATGACAGCCAACATCACAGCCATCATAAAGAGGCCCAGCGGCGTCTGAAAGCTCGCCAGCTCCAACCTGGTCTATTCTCGACGCAGGCGGGGTGCACCCCGTGCAGTGGTAATTTTATTTGAGTTCACAGCACGATCCACTGCTGTCCATCTCATTCGTGCACATTTTCACACTCCCGTGTGTTTCTGTGAGACAGCGTCAGTCAGTGAACAGTCTGCGCCTGTCTGATCTGCTCTCAGATAAACCAAGAGACATCAGAACAGATGATTAAACAAAGTTTTTGTCTTTTTTCATCCGGTCCACGCGCTGTGGCTCACTTCATGCATTACGGCTTTGTGCCTTAATTTCTCTTCTGCAGCGATCTCTCATCGGTAAAGAGGGGCCGCCTTTAGGATCACAAGACATAAAATATACCCATAATTACTTTAATAATGGCTCACTTAATGTGACATCAGATGTGACAACATCAGATTCTGTGTTATGGGAACTTCTCCAACATTGCGCAGCATTTTTTTGTTTTCCTTTGTGTTATTTAGCCCCTCTTCACTTCTGCCTTCAAAACTCTTTCACCACCACAGAGGCTCTTTGGTTAATCAGATGTGCACTGATCAGACTCATAACTTAAAAAAAATCATCCTTAATCTGCAGAAATAAAAAGTCTCTGTCTCGCTCTGTGACTTCACTCTGGTGTGGAGGCCAGATGATAAGATCAGTGGATGATAGAAGAAAAAGAAGAAAAATGTGTTGAATGAGTTAATATTATCTTTTTCATATAATAAAATTTCCATGCTTTTATTCAGTAATGTTACAAATCAACACTGATCACAACATCAACACCGCTCTTCCTTTCCTGCTCATTTGTGGGCCAGATGGACAGGCAATTTATCAGGCAGAAATGATACCAACTGAAAGTACGATAAACAACTGGTGTCATGTCAAAAAAGCCAAAGCCTTCAGGAGCCCAGGGGTGAAAGAGAAGAAGAGAAGAGGAGGAGAAACGGCAAAAAGACAGAGGTATGTGCTTAATGTTATTTAGCAGTTGCACTCGCAGTTATGCTGGCTTGTTATGGGTTGATAGTCGCGTTTGACTCCGTAAGTCCTAACTTCTAATAAAGCTAACGTCAGTGATTTCACTGCTTTTAATCAGGTTAACTAACATTTGTTTACGTGTAAATAAAATAACCAGTGATAGAATTACAATTTTTCTTTTGTGAGGTATATCGTAAGAGACCTACTTCTTATTAGCATCATTGTGCACTAAGTAAGCTAACGTCCGGCCGATTAAAAAAAAACAAATGTAATTAAACGTATGAAGCACACTTGCCCTGCTGCTCTGATGAAGAAAAAATGTACCGTGGAACTTCTGGAATTAAGCTTTTCAAACGTTTGTTTTATTATCAATAAATATTCACTACCACTATCATGAAATACCACGTTTTAAGGTATTAACCTGAATGAACCAAGTTCAATGCAGTAATAAAGAGGGTGGTTTGTTGTCTCTAAGCCAATGTATTATTTAAGTTTGTTCATACAACTTTTAGTTGCAAGAGTTTGCATAAAATGTTTTTTTTTTCCTGAGAAATCATATTGATCGAGACTTTTGTAATAATATCAACAGTTTTGGTTACAAATAATAAAAACACAGCCATTAAATCAGCATCTAGAAAGATGAGTAAATTATTTTTGTGCATTAGACAGTTATAGGCTGTAATGCAGTTCAGGATCCAGTTAATAAACTGGGTTTCAAAGTCTCCAAAAATGTTCATCTTCTGTGGACAGATGCACTTCTAAAGTATTGGATTCCCCCCTGCCAATCCTGGGCCGTCTGTGGACAGTTCTGCTTCCCTGATCAATCTACAGCCAAGTGATGCACCATCAGGATCCTTTGCCTCCTCCACATCTGCACAGCCAAGTGATGTTCCAGTGTGGTTGATATATTATTTTTGTATTTATTTAAATTTGAATAAAGTGTTTATTCACAGGCTTTTCTTATATAAAAATAAAGTCCCTAAAATGTAAAGCTGTATGACAATTTTATTTAAGTATGTAAAAATTGTTATTGGTGTAGGAACAGGCTGGAATACAAGGGGCACCAGATGAAATCTTGCCTAGGGCACCAAATTGGTTAGGGCCGGCTTTGGAGGAGGCTGCACTGAGTGGCTGAAGGAGGGGGAGATGTCAGCTGTCTGCAGCCACGCTGCGCCTGAGACGTTTACGTTCATATGTTAGTGATCGTTACAGTTTTGTTTATAAAAGTTTGTAAGTTATGTCTGATGAAAGCTCTTGCTTTTGCCTCAATGAGTGAATAAATATTGTAATGCAATTTAAAATGCAGTTTCTATCGGGGGGGGGGTCCTTCAGGGTAGATCAAAAACATGCACCCTAAAGAGGTTGAGAACCACGGGTATAGGTGATAGGAGCCTGACTACTCATAAAGGCTAAAAATGCCTTCAGTTTTCTAATGAAATGAAAAAAATATAAATAGTAAACATCAAATAATAATGTTATGCCAAAATTTGATTTTTATTACATTTTCATTTGAGGGTCCGGCCCCCAAGGTGACTGTCCGGTAAAATTCTGGCCCTCTGACAAATATAGTAGGTGACCCCTGTTGTAAAGCCTCATGTTCATGATGGCGTACCAATTACCTTCACTTCTTACCAGGTAAACAACTTTTGTGGTAAAAGAATGTGAGCTTATTTGATCTTTGCATCTTTTCCATTGTCCTCTTTATGTTTTTTTTCTGTATATGGTTGATCAGCAAGTACAATGGTTTGATAGGTGGTGAAGGTAATATCACTGATCTTAAGTTATAACAAGAAAATAGAAAGGGATTCTGCACTCAGCTAGATAGAAAAACATTTATTAACACAGGCTGCAGCCTCTTGCCCAGGCAGGAGGACTAGAGGAGGGCAGTGGAGGCAATGTTTCGGTTGCTGAGGACCTGGAAGGAGCTGTGGAGATCCAAGGAGATTAAAGTACCATGAGAATACCAACCTGGATTAAGATGAGGTTACGCACATCTTAAAGATTCTTTTTCACTACATTCCTCATTTCCCGGCTGATTGTCCTCAAATGCCTCCCGCTCAGTAAATGACAAAGCATCAATAGTCTCGCCAATCTTTTTGACAATGCAATATGGTAATTCTACACTGTAACTCTTTACACAGTTAGGTCTAACAGTAACGTGACCAGGACAATTATTGTGACAAATCAAATTAAAAAAAGAATGTCATTTAATACAGAATATGGCAGGATAATAAAAACAAATCTCTCATGATTAGTATAATGTTGTCATACCTTATGTGGATATCCGGGGTCCGAGGATTTCTTCAGCCCTCTTAATGTCCACTTTATTGATTGCTGCAATTGCTCCAATAGTGGCCTGCCATGGAGAAAGAAGATTTTGTTAGGAAACATCAGTTTTCTCCACAAGACAAAGGGGAATAAATTAGCCCCCCCATCATGCATTCTACTTCCATAACCGTACACCTTGACACGTTTTAATTGAAATATCTAATCAAAGGTTTGTTTCAATTCTCCTTTAAGATATTAACTTCAAAGTGATCCCATACAATTTGTATTACAGCATTGTCTGATTTATTTAATAAATTAGGTGTAGAATTAATGAAAAAGTAAAAAGTAAATTATTAAACTTCGCAAACAGCACTTGCCTCAGGGAACAAGACATCGACGACATAGGCTAGCCTATCCAGGATGGATACAGATGGGATTGGGCCGATCAGGAGGTTGGACAGGTAGTCTCCATATATCACTGTGTATCTCAAAATAGACAGATACACAATGATCTCTTCTTACTGGATGAAGTTGATGCCTTCTTGATGTAGTTCTGCAACAACTTATAAAGGCCTGTGAATACAGAAAAAGCAGAATAGAATCGAATCGAATAGAAATGGAGTCGCCATAGAAAAAAAAAACTTTAGCCATTATATTAATTCAGTCTGCATTTCAAAAATGTGCCACTGTTGGATGAAAAGAGATGGAGAATAACTTGTGCCAACATACTGTACCTTTAGATGTTCTTCAGTTCCACGTTCTGTGACTATAAAGTCCACCAGCTTTTGGTGTTAGCGCTACGGTTCTTGGCAATCTGGTAGTGTTGTAGGATACAGTGTGTACTCCAATGCACCCTGAACAGGTGGTGGCTTTCCTTGGAGCAGAGACCTCAACTCGCTGGTCCAGAGGGCAAAGCTCTTGGCTTTCAAATAAAGATAAACAATTCTCAGTGGAATTACTGTAGAAAAGTGAAAGTCTGACAAAAATCAGCTGATATGTATCCAAGATTTTAGTAAACACAATGTTGAACTTTTGGACATGAAGTATGGGCTGAAACTTTAAAGCCAGAAAGTATTGGGTTTTCCTGTTTAGCACATGTAATGCCTTTGATACAAAGACTTCTAACTAGATAGAAAGCTTGAAGGGGTTTCTAATATCAAAGGTATTGGAGGGGCTTTTCTACATGTAACTGTGGATAATCATCAGATATCATCAGTGTAGGACGCCATTGGTGAGTGTTATTCTGTGGCCTTTCAATTTCTTATTTAAGAGTTATCAAAGATGCTAACTACTCATCGCTGTATTTCCGGTTTATAACCTAACCCTAATCATCTGAGTTTGGACTGTGTTTGGATCTATTAAATTATACAAAAACAAATGAGTTGTTAACCACGACCTTACCTCTGAAAAGCCTTTTCGAAGGGCAAGATCTCAAAAATCTGAGCATACAGACAGTTAAAGAGTGACTATAGAATTAATATCCTGTCAGCTGTTTACAACCAAGGAATACTGGCAATGAATGTTGACTAATCATTTTCGATGAAATACATTATATAACTAATATTGTTTATATACTCCAAGACATAAAAAAGCAGAAAAATTACTGTTGCTGTGCGATTTTGTGAGCCACACGTAACATGGAACTGTAATTGTACGGTGCTGAAACGTACCCCTCAGTTTCAAAGCGTCCCATAACAACAGTACACCACCACTCTTGAATGGAGGACATGTCTATCTAAAAGAAACATCACATACATGACAAAAGCAATAACACAGAAGTATCATTAACGACTACTTTGGCCACTGAGCTGGAGAACCGAGCTATATCTTTAAGCCTGTCATGAGAATAATTATATGAATTGGTATTTTGATGAATTGCAATCACAGGTATCTCTGTGATTACCTGGGGACAGGTAATCATGTTTGTTGAACATAATATGTGTATCCTTTCTCAATGTGTTGTGCTGTTTGACATACAGACGTCTGTGAGGTGGAACTAGGCTCTGGTGACAATGCAAAGGGTGTACTGAAAAAAAAATGGTGGGAAAGCATCTCCCAACTCAACAAAACTTGGGTGCATCCAGCAGCAGATGCATCTCTCTGTCTCCAGGGTAGATAAGTGCAGTCTCAAGTGTTATATATATATATATATATATATATACACTAACAGAAAGAAACAGTCCTTTTAACACAAACAAAAAACCCTTTAACAAAATAAACTAAAAATGGGAAAACAACTTTGGGATGCTCCCAGGCCAAAACAACAAACAAAAACCCCAACTACCTAAAACCAAAATAAAGATCTTACCTCTAAACAAATGTTACAAAAGCTGAGCTCCCTGGCTGACCAAAAACAGGAGAAGGGTAAAAAGAAAAGAACATGGCAAAGCACCCCTACAGATCCCACTACACAGCATGGAGGAAGAGTCTGTGTTCACAGGTTGGAGGCTGAGGTCTGAAGAGAAAGAGCTGTCCACACTCTGCTCTTTATTCCCCTGCTCCTGATGAGGGGAATCTGCTTCAGGTGTTGCTGCATGGAGAAGCAGGCAGTCGGGGAGGGGTCACAGCAGCAGAATGAGGCCTGCAGCAGATCACAGCCCTGCAGCAGAGAACAATTTAAGGCCACAGAATAGACAGCCCACTACAGGCCATACATATATATATGTATATATATATATATATATATATATATATATATATATATATATATATATATATATATATATATATATATATATATATATATATATATATATATATATATATATACATATATTTATATGTGTGTGTGTGTGTATATATATATGTGTATATATATACACACACACACACACACACATATATATACATATATATATACATATACATATATATAAATATATATATATATATACACATGTATGTGTGTGTGTGTGTGTGTTTGTATATTTTGATATATATAATCATTAAAGTGTTGAGGCAAATTTAACTTAAATCTTAAATTAACATAAAGTAATCTTACCATTAGCATAAACACCCCACAGTCATTTCCACATATTTGTTGTGGAATTTGCAGGTGCTACAAATGGAATGAAAGTGTATCAAGCCCATGCAGGAAAAAAGGGGGGGTTTACAAAGGTTATCTTACAACATAACAATGATGATGGCAGAAATCGGGGGGGATAATAGCAGTATATTTACATTTCACCTACAAATCATAGGCCGTCCTCTCAGTCCAGGGTCTAGGATCTATGTGTTGTGCAATTCACCTGAGGTTGAGGGAGGAGGCAGATTAAATGCAAAAATCCATTATATCCAGTATATTAACTGGTCATTTGAACGCAGGCTGGGTTAGTGTTAGGGTTAGTTAGTGTGTGTACATGCAAGCATGCAATCCACGGCATTAGAACATGCTAATGGGTTTGTGGCTGTCTCATATATGACATCAAGAAGCATGTTTTGTTTTTTGGGGGGGGGGGGGGGGGGGGGGGGCTGGGTATCGGTAGTCAATACCTTAAAGGTATTGACATTTGGCATAATCAATTAGTTGTGACTACCACTTAAGCATAAGTTACTCATAAGTACTCATAAGGCCTTAGGGACACGGCCAAACTTTATGAACATCGTCTAAATCACATCTAAATGCCAAATGAATGTGGAGAGCAGTAGCTCTTCTCTGTGAACCTAAAGACAGCTCTGTATTCAGCATCACCAAAGCCAGAGGTAGGATTTGTGTATTGGGAGTCTAACAACAGAATCTCTCCTGTAAGTGGCCTCAAGACCTATAATGGGTATGTAGAAAGAAGCACAGCAAAACAATTAGTAGCAATGACTACAGATAATTAGACGGAATATAGAGAAGTTGCATTTCAAGTTAGGCCTGTGGGATGCAAAGGGATGCAAAGCATGGTTAATTCAAAATCAGCAAATTACATCTCTCCACATGTTTAGAATTTAAAATACCACATTACTAAAAACAGAAAAATAGAAGGGCTACAGCATTCTAAGCAGGTACCATAGTTAGAGGTTTGAAGACATATTTTCTTACTTACACCACATTAATCATTTTACTTACACACAGTATGTAGTGCTCTACGTTGTTGACATCTGTCCAGGCCGGAAAGACTATTGCATGTTTCATGTCCATGTCATCCTAATATTTTTGGTACACAAGCTTGTGATTAGAGCAGGAATGTGCCATTATGTTCATTCAATTGATTAACTGAGAGAATATTTATTTCATCATTTAATTACACTTACTCATCAATGTGCATTGGATTCTCAGTTTCAACAGGGATGGACATGCCTGAGGAAACAGGATGTCCAATAAACATTATTTTCAAAATTCAATCTAAATTCATAAAATATAAGACAAATAGTAGCAATATTTCTTAAAGCTAAGAGAAGTGCAAGTAAGTAAAGTAAATAGCCCTATTTGGTCACAGGCCAGGAGCCTATCTCTTGTTTCTGTAGCATGAGGCTGAGTGCCAGTTTAAATCAATAGATGGCTTGAGTTGAATTTAACAAATTTTAAGACTTGCTAAGGACTCGCAGACACCATGCATGTAACTCCACTTACATGTCATTTCTGGACTCACACCTTGGGCTTCTGCAGGTGGTACATCGAGGACTGCTTCTTCTGAAATGTCTTCCTGTGACACTGTAGGCAGATGACAAACACAGGGGAAGCTTACTTGTGAACAGTGAGCTTGATCAATGAAATCATGTATACATAATTTTAATGATCAGTTAAAAGAGGATGATAAATAACTTCAAGAATCAAGCTTTAATGCAAGCGCAAGTAGAAAATGTACCTAATACAGCCTGGTGGTGGCTGTTCATTGCCACCACTTTCCCAAATATTTGTTGGATGTTGTTGATTCTCTTCAGGTTTTTGTTGTGGTTACAGTATTCCATGATATTCCTCATGAGGAACAGATGCGTTGATGGTAATTGCTGGGACAAGAAGTAATTGTTCTTTCGCATTTGTGCAAATAGCTGTTCTGTGACTTGGCTGTACCCTTGTCCCGTCACTTGAGGACCCAGACCAAGCTTGTGCAGAGCATCACGGTCAGCTTTGGTGTTATCCTTGTGAAACTTGTCAAACAGCGCGTAGTGCTCTGCAGAGCCTGTGAACACAGTGGCAAGATTTGTAAGCTGCTGTTACAAGAAAAGGATTTCCAAAACAATACAACCAACATCTCATCACATTTGTTTTGTACAATATCTTTGGAAATGTAAACATATGTTTACCTTGACAATAAAGTCCATTTGAATTGAATGGAACTGAATTGAACTGCCTGTGAGTGGATGGCCATTGCTGTCTGGGACCCATTTCTTGACATTGAGCAAAGGCAGGGAAATCTTCAGTTTTTCTTCTTCAACCAGTTGAATGTTTTCAGGAGTGGGGTCTCTCAAACAACCTTCAAAAGGCCTGAAAATCAACCTCTCTGGTTCCCTCAGGTTACAGTGTACTGCCAGCCCACGTGCAAAATCAGAAATTACAATGCTTGGCACATCTTTCCTTGAAATCAGCGTATCTATAAAATCTCTAGGGCTCTCTGCTCGCAAATTGCACTTAAAGCTGTAAACTAAGCCGCAAGGACACATGATCACAGCCCATCCACCTAAGATGAAAGAAAATCAAACCGGTATATCAAGTCTGTTACTGTTAGACCAGATTCCTAATATGCCCTTCCCCCCTGAAAATAAATTCTGTGTACATATTAGAACCAGAGGTAACACTAAAGCAGCTCTGTAATCCATCTTACCAGAGGCGTCCCAAATCTTCTCAAAGATTTTGTCATAAGCCTGCCTCGACTTCATATCCATGGAGAGTCTGTGAAGGAGGTCAGTCCGCGACCCTGTGGCATTCAATCCACATTCCTGACATAGCTTTCGTATCATCGAAACCTAAGATATGAAAAATAAAAAAAATTAAAACTAATAGCCACAGTGTTGAATCTGTTTTAGGCTAATACTGTATAATTTCCAATCAAATAGTTCTAACCTTCTGCTTGTACAGTTCATTTCTGAGCTTGTGATTTCCTGCACCTCTGCTTGTTTCTGAGGACGGACTTTAGCAAATTCAATGTTAATGACTTGGTTTGACCTGTGGGTATTTTGGCCTATCCATGGTGCCCAAAAGTGATAGCTGGGGGAACTGCAAATGGGTTGTTTCATTGACCTTTGCAATAGGAAAAAAAAATACATAAGGAATGGAAGTTGCTTAAGAATTTGAGAAAAGGGGATGTTGACAAAGCGTGGTGTGTTACCTGTAACAAAACTGCGGTCAATCATCTCCATAGATCGTGTCTTCCAAAGGTGGTCCACATCCACCTCTCCACTGAAGTCCTCTGGAGGTCGTTTGAGGTCACTTAGTAAGAAAACAAGGAAAATGCCTAAGTGCAAAAGCATATTCTCCAAGTCATAAGATTAGGAACATTCAAGTAAGGGATCATGCATGTACAAGGTTATCATTGCTAAATGTCTCTTCAGGTTCATTACAAGGTCGCAGGACAGAAAAGCATGTTCATTGACCAAATCTGAATTGAGTATTTCACGAATTCAAGTAATACATGGGCTTTCTTACTGGATAAATGGAACACTCCTTTCTTGTGGAGGTCCATGATCACCACCTGAGGGTTATCACCACAGGTGACAAAAGAGTATGCATATACTCATGTTCTGTTAGAGCCTCAAAATGAAGGTAGGCGTTGAGAACTGTATTTGCAGGGGGGAAACTGTTCACCAGTAGTGAGTTCCAAGCACCGTACTTCTCTGCTGACAGACATGTGGACCTATGGGAGAAACCAATATGGAGGAAAATTTACTGCAATGACTCTGTTTTACTTTCTATGTTGCTGTGGAAATTTACTAATTCATGAGTGTTTGATATATTTAGCCCATTTAGGTAACATGTTTAATGTAACTTAATCACATGTATAGCCACATATGGCATTTTCAGGTATCAGCCTTAGGTTCACACATCACCCATGACCTTAAGTCATAAGTGTCAGCACTAGATGTTCTTCACAGAGTTACAATGCTAATGCTAATGCTAAGGGGGACACAGAGGCCCAGGTGTCTGACCTTGGCTGAATCCTGACCTTTTGGGGATCTGTCGTTTAGTATCAGCTGTTCACGTCTAGTGTTCCTGAGATGTCTCCAACTCTTTGTATGTTATACTTTTCACACACAAATTCCCATGAGAACTCATAAAACACTTCACATACACATACACACACACAAGCACACACAGGTTTTCAAGTCTTTGAAATAATGTGGCTCTATGCTGAGTGTCAGACTTTCTGTTTCTCTGCTGACGAAACGCCCGTCGCTGATCATGATTGTCACCATTCCTTCAAGAATGTAATTTTGCTATTTGTAATAAAAACTCACAAAGGAGGTGTTTGGTTCAAGATCCTTCATTTCACCTTTTTGGGGAACATAAACAAGTTTTTTTCCACAAAAAATTTATATTTAACAAGTTGTTCAGCCACTCTTTTAAACCTGTAACACATTCCTCAATTGAAGGCACAAAGGTAGGTCAAGGAGAACACTGTCGTTGAAGCTGTGTAGACCATCTTTCCATTTCTGGTAACGGTAATGCATTCCACATTGATGGCAGTATTTGTAGTAGGTGGCAGGTAGAGAGAGAGAGAGGGGGATAGACTACAGATAGAGAGAGAGGGAGAGAGAGAGAGAAAGACTACAGATAGAGAGAGAGAGAGAAAACAGATAGAGAGAGGGGAGAGAGAGAGAAAGACTACAGATAGAGAGAGGGGAGAGAGAGAGAAAGACTACAGATAGAGAGGGGGAGAGAGAGAAAGACTACAGATAGAGAGAGAGGGAGAGTGAGAGAAAGACTACAGATAGAGAGAGAGGGAGAGGGAGAGAGAGAGAGAAAACAGATAGAGAGGGGGAGAGAGAGAAAGACTACAGATAGAAAGAGAGACAGAGAGAGAGAGAGAGAGCAGATAGAGAGGGGGGGGAGGGGGAGAGAGAGAGAGAAAACAGAAAGAGAGGGGGAGAGACTACAGGTAGAAAGAGAGAGAGAGAGGGACAGAGACAGAGACAGAGACTACTACTCAAATCTTTGACCACTTCATAGACTTCATAGACTTCCACATCTTTCTCTACATAGACACACCACAGAGCTGTAAATCTGTCATCTTCAAATCTTTATATTTTTTTGCTTTCTTTAATTTTAGATTTCTATGAGAACTCTGTATTAATCTGTAAAAAGAAAAAAAAAATGAAATTATTATTATTATTATTATCATTATTATTATCTTTAATCATGTATTTTCTTTTTCTTATATTTAAAAAAAAAATATATGTTGACTTAAGCTTTAGCAATGTTAATGTATGTTTTCCATGCTAATAAAGCTCTCTGAATTGAATTGAAATTGAATTTTGATTTTACAAAAAACACTTTATTTACAATAATATACAACAGTTAACAAATAAACAAAACAAACAAACAACACACATTACTTCATTGTAAAACGCTAAAGAAAGAATTGAAGAGGAGATTCTCATCTTCTACAGAGCAGATTACCTCTCCATAACACCATATTTCAGTAAAATCTGTAAGATTTGCCATAGCCTTATAGAACTGAAAGTCCTCCAAGACTCTGGCTCTCACTAAGGAGAGGAAGAGGTCAGTCACTTCTTTGCCTTGCTTATTTTCCAACTGTTTTGTCCTGCTGAGATAAACTGCCAGTTTTGCCTGTCCTGATAAAAAGTTTAAAAGTTTCCATTTGACTGCATTTGTTTTTTTGTACCCTGCACCAAAGATAAAAGCTGTTTTTGACCATGTCTCATTAAAACTCATAAAAAGCGTCTTTAGAAACTCAAACATATGGCTAAGCCTGGAACACTCAGAAAAGCAGTGAAAAATCATTTCCACCGACCCACAGAAAAAACATTCATTAGACACAGAAGGATTAAACCGAGAAACAAAAGAGTTTACAGCTATGGCTCCATTTAAAATCCTCCACTGCAAATCAGCAGATCTCTTGTTCAGAGGGCTTTTATAAAAAACCCTCCACACTGGCTTTATGTGGTCAGCCACCTTCAACCACTGTCTCCACTTAGTGTCCACTCTGTTTTTCAGTACATTCTCATTCAATGCTTTAACACACACACGGACACAATCCTTCCCTCTGATATTATAAAAGTTCAAACATTTGTCATCAGTCCCTTATGAATGTATTTCACTGGAAACACAAGATCTTATGATGAGGCCTATTTCAGGAAAAGGATCACTGTCAATGGGCACCTCCTTCCTGCTACAGTAATCCTGCAGCATCTCTTTTTCCTCCCCCGTCAGTCTGAGACGCAACAGTCTGAGTGCTCTGTCCACAAAACGTGCCGACCGGAGACCAAGAGCAGAGCTCACTGCCGTCGCATTGTCCAGTTCAGGTCCAGCTATGTCCGCCATCTGTCTCAGTGTGGTGCAGCCAGTGGAGACGAGAGCACGCGTGAGGCCCATTAGGGATGTGTCCCGAACGTCCAGCCTAGCCCCGTAGACCAGAGGCTCCTGCAGCAGCCAGTGCAGGGACAGCGTGGGCTCCAGCCTTTTCCATAAAAACAGTTTCCAGGTTTTAAAAAGGCTCTGGTAAAAAGCAGACAGGTTATACAGATTAAAACAGTCAGTGTTCATTAAAAACAGTGAGGAATCTAGTTCTAATCCATTCACTTTTTTAAAAATCCTGCTGGCCAATGGTCTCCAGACCACATCAGCTGGTCCAGTGAGGAACTTCTGCAGAAACTGGAGTCTGAAAGCGGCCACTCTGCTGGCCAGGTGGACCAGACCTTGCCCTCCCTCTTCTTTAGGTAAGAACAGGACGGCCTGTGGAACCCAGTGCAGCTTGTCCCAGAAAAAGTCCAACAGTACTGATTGCAGTTGTTTGAGGAGTCCAGCAGGGGGCTCCATGGATGCCATCTTATGCCAGAGTCCACAGGACACCAAGTTGTTTATGATGAGCACTCTTCCTCTGTATGACATTTGTGGTAACAGCCACCTCCATTTCTCCAGCCTCCCCTTCACTTTCTCCACCACTCCCTCCCAGTTCTTCTGTACAGTGAGCTCATCCCCTAAAAAAACACCAAGATACTTAAAACCATTCCTGCCCCACGTTAGTCCTGCTGGTAGGTTGGGCAGTGAACTTGATTTAAAACCAACTGCTAACCCTTCACTCTTCCCCCAGTTTACTTTTGCAGAAGATATTTTCCTAAAATCCTTTACAATGTTTTCTAATAAAAACACTTCTTCTTGATTTTTGATCATGACAATGACATCATCTGCATATGCTGACACAGTAAAACATTTAGAACAGTAAGGTAAAGTTAACCCTTTAATGGAAGAGCGTATTTTACACAGCATGGGTTCAATAGAGATAGAATATAACATCCCTGACAGAGCACAGCCTTGTCTTATTCCTCTCCCAATTTTAAAAGGTGCACTCAGTCCTCCATTGATTTTCAATACACTCTCAATGTCCTGGTACAAAACCTTGATCATAGCAATGAAACCAGGGCTGAGACCAAAGCTCTCTAGAACTTTCCAGAGGTAGAGGTGCTCAACCCGATCAAATGCTTTTTCTTGATCTAACGAAATGAGACCAAGGTCTATGCCCAATGAACTAGAGACGTCCAAAACGTCACGAATTAAAGACACATTGTCATGAATAGACCTGCCAGGCACACAGTAGCTTTGGTCCTTGTGTATAATCTGGTCCATCACGTCCTTCAGTCTGTTGGCCAGGGCTTTGGAGAAGATCTTATAGTCACAGCAGAGCAAAGAAACAGGACGCCAGTTCTTTATTTCCTGGAGATCACCTTTCTTTGGAAGGAGTGTGATCACTGCCCTCCTGCAGCTGAGGGGCAAAGACCCTTCAGCCAGACTTTCATTTAAAACAGCAAGAAGGTCCTCTCCCAGTACATCCCAAAAGGTCTTAAAAAACTCACCAGGGAGTCCATCCAGTCCAGGAGCTTTTCCTCCCTCCATGCTCTGCAGAGCTGCGAACAGCTCCTGTAGCTGTAGAGGTTCCCTGATCAGCTGGTTGGAGTCCTCAGAGACACGAGATAAACAGTCACAAAAAGAGTCAAACAGCTGTTCATCATCGGTGTACTCACTGTTGTAGAGCCCTGAATAGAAACCCACAGCATGTCTTCTGATATCAGTAGCTTCTGTCAGCTCCTGTCCCTCTGCTGTTCGAAGACTGTGCATACATTTGCTCTGTCCATTCTTTTTTTCCAGTCCAAAGAAAAACTTGGACGGGACGTCCATCTGAGCCACGCTTTGAAATCTGGATCTGACGAGGGCTCCCTGGGCTCTGATGCCCAGCAGGTCTGTCAGAGCTTTCTTTTTAGCTTTGAGGACTTCAATATGTCCTCGATCTCCTGTGGAATCTATCAGAGACTGAAGTTCCACAATATCAATCTCTAGAGCTTTCACAGATCTGGTAATGTCTCGCGTGACATTGAGAGTGTACTGTTGACAGAAAGCCTTAATTTCAGCCTTCCCACAATCCCACCACTGTCTTAAACACTTAAAGTCAGGATATTTTCTTCTAAAATTTCTCCAAAAAAACCTAAAAGCCTCCAAAAAGTTCTTATCAAGGAGCAGGGAAATGTTAAAATGCCAAAAAGCACTCTGGTGTTTAAAAACGTTTATAGAGACGTGACACAATACTAGTGAGTGATCAGTGAAAACAGCAGGGACGATAGAACATTTCTTAAAAATGTTCATCTGATGTTTAAAACCATAAAAACAATCTAACCTAGCCAGTGAAATAAGACCATCTCTGGTGTGAGACCATGTGTACTGTCTGCTATCTGTGTGAAATGACCTCCATACATCAGACAGGTCATGAGTTTCAATAAGGCCTTTTAAAAGCTGTTTAGAAGCAGGATGAGGTTCAGGGTGATTCCTATCAACAGAGTCATTCACAGTGCAGTTAAAATCCCCCCCTAGAAGCACAAAGGCCTGTGGAGTGACACTGTTGAAAACGCTGTTCAGCTCATTCAGAAAAAGGACTCTGTCTGCTCCTGTAGCTGGACTGTATACATTCATTAAGAAGAGCTCACATGATGGACCAGCAGCAGCCTGCCCCGTATGACCTCTGTCACAGTGTAAGAGACCGGTACACACTGCCGTGAGAACAGAACAGCCACTGCTGCTGCTGTGGCTCAGGATAACCTGACCCCCCCACCCTCTCTTCCAGTCCACTTCATTACGAGGGTCACTGTGAGTTTCCTGCACAAACATTATGTCAATGTGATTCATTTTCATTAGCTCATACAGCGTCGCTCTTTTCCGGAAATCTCTAGCTCCATTTAGATTTAGAGTTCCTACTTTAAAGTTACTCATGGAGATAGAGATCAAAAATGTAGCAGCTAAAAACAGGAACATCTGTATTTTAAAGTAAAAGTTATAACTCTTTGCTTTCATCATCATCACCGCTGTCAGCACCAACACTGTTGCACAATTCCTGTCTCAGTTTGGACACAAACTTTCTCAGTCTGTACGTTTCCTGATCAGAAAAAGAGCTTTTCCCTTTATCTCAAATGAGCTCTCGTGCTGACTCAAAGAAAAGTCTTTTATCAGGGAAATGGTTTTCTATTTTTACACCCCACGTTTTTTGTTTTTTGCAGAAACAGTTTAATTTTTCCTGCGCTGTAGTCTCTCTTATTTTTTTTGTCTTTGAGAGGATCTACAGTCAGCTGTTTCACTGTCAGTGAGATGTGGAGAGTCCTCATCAGCACTGACCTCTGACCCTGGATCAGATTCTTTGGGTTTTCTTGCTGTCTTTCCCTTAACTTTCTTAGTTCTTCTCTTTTCTTCTAGAGAGACATCTTTGTCATTCTTTGACTTCCTTTTGGAGCTAGAAATACTAAGAGGAGACTCCTCCTCGTCCATTCCTCCTCAGCAGGCTCAGAGAGATCTCTCACTCCACCTGCTGCCTGCTGCTCAGGAGCAACGCTAACCCCACCCCTCACCTCCATCTGCTCACCTGGCTGTTCCTTAAAACTCCCACCACTCTGTCTCACCTCAACTGTCTGCACCTTACCCCCACCTTTCTGCTCCTCCTCACCTGTCTGTTTCTCACGTCCTCCACCCAGTATCCGTTCACCCATCTGTCTTTGACCTCCTCCACCCTGTGTTCGCTCACCTGTCTGTTTACCACCTCTGCCACCCTGCACCTGTTCACCTGTCTGTCTTTCACCACCTCCACCCTGCATCTCCTCACCTGTTTGTTTTCCACCTCTTCCACCCTGCATCTGTTCACCTGTCTGTTCTTCACCTCCTCGACCCTGTGTCTGTTCACCTGTCTGTCTTTCACCTCCTCCACCCTGCATCTCCTCACCTGTTTGCTTTCCACCTCCTCCACCCTGCATCTCCTCACCTGTCTGTCTTTCGCCTCCTCCACCCTGCATCTCCTCACCTGTTTGTTTTCCACCTCTTCCACCCTGCATCTGTTCACCTGTCTGTCTTTCACCTCCTCCACCCTGTGTTTGTTCACCTGTCTGTCTTTCACCTCCTCCACCCTGCATCTGCTCACCTGTCTGCCCCCCCTCTGCTCTGGATCCTTCAGCCTCGTCCTTATATGGACATGCTCTGATCAGGTGCCCCTCACTTTTACAGTGAAGACATTTCATGTTCTCAGACGTGACATAAATCACATAATCAAAGTCTTCTACTCTCAGGTTGAAAACCAGATTTAATTCCCTGTTTCTCTGATTTAAGATCATGTAGACCTGACGTCTGTGTGAGACCACGTGACTGAGCTGCGGGGCTGTGCAGCCCGACGGCAGCTTTTTAATAGGGGAGACTATTTTCCCATGTCTCGATAGTTCTCTTTGCAGAAAGTCATCACTGATGAACGGTGGACAGTTGGACAGAATGACTTTCCTAGAAGGCAGAGACAGAGAAGAGACGGGAACGAACGTGTCATTGATGACCACTCCGTTCTCCACCACGGCGTTCGCCTTGTCCACGCTGTCTAGAAACAGCACCACTGCTCCATTCATTCGGGCTGCAGATTTAACACTCTGCGGTCCCACCACCTCAGCAACAGCCAAAGCACATTCATTCACAGAATAACGAGAGGCACCGGCGATCTTCACGCCATGCCTTCTCGTTATTCCGGTAAACTCAAAGCTCATTACCTCTACACATGCAAGACAAACACACCGCAGCACGCCGACCAGCAAAACGCTGGTCGGCAAAAAACACCCACACACCGCAACTAAGGGTCAAAAACCAACACTCTACACCCAGAAAAATTAAACAAATACCTGAGAAACACAAACCAGCACAAAATCAGATCAGAAAAAGTTTAGAAAATTACCACTCACTCAAGAGCTCCGCACACCAACTCTCAGCACATCCACTCAGAGAGAGAGAGAGAGAGAGAGAGAGAGAGAGAAAGACTACAGATAAAGAGAGAGAGAGAGAAAGACTACAGATAGAGAGAGAGAGAGAGAGAGAGAGAAAGACTACAGATAGAGAGAGAGGGAGAGAGAGACTACAGATAGAGAGGGAGAGGGAGAGAGAGACTACAGACAGAGAGGGAGAGAGAGAGAGAGAAAGACTACTGATAGAGAGATTTTTTTTTTTTTTTAACCAAACATTTATTGATCAGTCTTCATTCTGTACAACAAAACCATTTACAAACTAGTAAAAACAATCAATCAACAATCAATACTCAATCAATCAATCAACTGATCTCCAAACACCAAAAGATCATTTTGGACAGAGCACAGAACCCCATCATGAGCCCACACTGCTCTGAACCCCTCCAGGTCCTGGTTGGCCCTGTAGAAGTTAAAATCCAGGAGCAGCCTGGCCCTGATCATTCTCACCAGCAGCTGTCCAACATCCATGTCCACACACTCATCCACTTTTCTCTTCCTGCTCACATCAACCGCCATCTTAGCCGTACCAATGACAAGTTCAACAGCTGACATCGATTTTTCTGTTGTTTTGTGTAGTTAACACCATAGATAAACACCTGTTTGGTGAAGGCCTCTCTAAAACCCCTAAAAACCCTCTGAAGCAGGGCGAAGACAGGGAGCAGACGGGTGCAGTCCATGAAACAGTGGAACAGTGTCTCTCTGTGCTCACAGAAAGGACATGTGCTCTGAACACTGGCATTAATCACAGAAACAAACGAGTTTGTAGCTATTATTCCATGGAGGACCCGCCACTGTAAGTCTGCGTGCCTCTTTGTTAGAGGAGGATTGTATAGAGACCTCCACGCAGGTCTCAGACCAGGTCCAAACCCTGGATAAGTCCTCCAGGGGGTGTCACTGCGCCCGTTCAGGGTCCTTTTGTTTAAGGCTTTGACCAACAGTTTATAAAAAATTTTCCCTGCAGAGTCGCTCAAATACACGCCTGCACAGTCCGTCAGAAAAACACCACAACAGTCTTTAGAATCCAGGGTCAAAGAGCAGGCAGGAAACGGGTCGGCTTGGTCCGGCACCAGAGAACTGTTTTTATAATCCACAAGCATGGAAAGTTCCTCTCCAACCAGCTGACATCTCCAGTGTTCCAACAGCAAACTGGCAACACGAGCCGACCTCAGCCCCAGACGAGAGCCCAGATCAGCAGGACGATCCAGCCGAGGGCCAGCCAGCTCCACCACCTGCCCCAGCACGGAGACCTTAGCACGCAGCAGCCTCCCGGTCAGAGCTGGACCAACCCAGCCAGGACAGTCCAGACGGCCCCCGTACAGCACCGGCTCTTTGAGTAGCCAGTGCAGAGAGTCGCAGCATCCAAGTCTCTGTTTGTTCAGAGTATTCCACACTTTAAAAACGCTCCTAAAAACGCTGTAAAATCCAGGCAGACAGGATATGTTCCAAGTCTTTAGGTCCATCAGGAACAGGGAGGAGCTCAGTCCAAGTCCTCCACACCGCTGTAGGATACAGCAGGCCAGCAGCCTCCACACCAGGTCTGTAGGCCCAGTGAGCAGTCTCTGGATGAACTGGAGACGAAATGTGGCCCCCCTGCTGGCCAGGTGGACTAAGCCCTGTCCCCCTTCCTCCTTAGAGAGGAAGAGCATGCTCTGGGGCACCCAGTGTAACCTGTCCCAGAAGAAATCGACCAGCAGTCTTTGAATATTGGACAGGAGAGGACGGAGGGTCAACACAGGCCAGCCTGTGCCACAGAGCAGAGGACACTAAATTATTAATTATCAAAACTCGACCCCTGACAGACATTTTAGGCAAAAGCCATTTCCATTTACTCAGCCAACCTTTAACCTTCTCCAACACTCCCTCCCAGTTGTTCTGTTGAAACAGGTCATTCCCCAGAAAAACTCCTAAATATCGGAGACCTCCTGTTTTCCAGGTGAGACCCCCAGGCAGACTGAGCTGACCCTGCAGCCCCTCTCCCACCATCACAGCCTCACTCTTCATCCAGTTCACTTTGGCAGGTGATATCAGACCAAACGTGTCAACAGTTTTCTCTCAACACATCGATGTCTGTCTGTTTGTTAACAGACAACGTTAAAACAACAACGTCATCAGCATAAGTTGACAGTTTAAAACACGACTCAAAGCCAGGGAACCAGACTCCAGAGAGAGCAGACCTCAGTCTGTGGAGTAGAGGTTCAATGGCTACAGTATAAAGCATACCAGAGAGGGAGCAGCCCTGTCGGACCCCTCTCTGCACACCAAAAGGAGCACTCAGACCTCTGTTGATCTTCAGAACACTCGCAATGTCACAATACAGAGCCTGGATCTTGCCTATGAAGCATGGGTTGAACCCAAAGGCACTGAGTGTGCGCCAAAGATACTGGTGTTCAACCCGATTGAAAGCCTTTTCCTGGTCTATTGAAATCAGACCAGTGTCTACCGCCAATGAACCGGAGACTTCCAAAACATCTCGAATCAGAGTTATCACTGTTATCACTGATGAGCCTGCCGGGCACACAGTAGGTCTGGTCCGTGTGGATGATGGACCCCATCACTTGTCTGAGTCTGGACGCCAGGGCCTTGGACAGGATCTTGTAGTCCGAACACAGCAGGGACACTGGTCTCCAGTTCTTTAGTTCCTGCAGGTCGCCCTTCTTTGGCAGCAGAGTGATGACTGCCCTCCTGCAGCTCAGAGGGAGACGACCGCTCTCCAAACTGTCTCTGAGGACCTCCAGCAGATCCTCCCTGATCACAGGCCAGAAGGCCTTGTAAAAGTCCACACGTAGACCGTCGATGTCCGGAGCTCTGCCATTCTGTAAACTCATCAGAGCATAGAACAGTTCCCCCAGTGACAGCTGAGCCTCCAGCTTCTCATTGTCCTCTGCACTGACCTGAGGGAGACCAGCGAAGAAGGATTCGTGCTCTCCAGGGTGGTCGGACAGTTCACAGGAGTACAAGTCTTATAAAACCTGGAGGCATACTTCCTTATCTCGGAGGACTCTGAGATAAAAGCTCCACTCTCAGAGCGCAGAGAGTGGATCAGCTTCCTCTGTCCGTTCTTCTTTTCCAGCCCGAAGAAGAACTTTGACGGGGCATCCATCTGCGTGACCTCCAGGAACTGGGACCTGACCAGAGCCCCCTGTGCTGTGATGCCCAGCAGGCTGGCTAAGGCCGACTTTTTAGACTTTAGGGAGGCTAAATGTCCCTGATCTCCTGTGGCATCTACAAAACCCTGCAGCTCTACCACCTCAGTCTCCAGATCCCTTAAAGATCTGGTCATGTCCTTTGTGACATTACGAGTGTACTGTTGACAAAGCTGTTTGATTTGGCTTTTGCCGAAGTCCCACCACTGTTGAACACAGCTAAACTCAGGTTTCTTCTCCCGGTGTCGGAGCCAGAAATACTCCAGAGCAGACCTGAAAGCCCTGTCCTGCAGCAGTGCAGTATTAAAGTGCCAATAGGCACTGTTCATCCAGACATTCTTAATAAAAACAGAAACATAAACCAGGCTGTGATCAGTGAAACCAACAGGATTAATAAAACACCCCTTAAAAACGCTCACATGATGTTTAAAAGAATAAAAACGATCCAACCTGGCCAGAGACAGAGTGTTGTCTTTACAGTGACTCCATGTGTACTGCCTGTGGTTTCTATGGTAAAACCTCCAGACATCGACCAGCTCATGAGTCTCACACAGCAGTCTGAGTCTGAGTGAGGAGGGTCTGTGAGGCTCCTGGTGGTTCCGGTCTAAAGCTGGATTCTCTGCACAGTTAAAATCACCTCCTAAAATTAAAACCTCCTCAGGGCTGCAGGCTCTAACAGTGTCACTCAGAACATCTAAAAACTGTATCTTCTCTACAGGATGGCATGGAGCATAAACATTAATCAGGCTGAAGGCAGTGTTCTCATACTGAACTCTGACCTTCAGTAAGCAGCCCTCTATTACCTCCTCTACCTCACATGAAGCAGGGAGAAACCCTCTGGAGAAGACCAGGCCCACTCCTCCACTACAGCTGCTCTTATGGCTGAGGATGACCTCCCCAGGCCACTCTCTGCTCCACTCACACTCATTATCAGAGCTGCTGTGAGTCTCCTGAACCATTAAAACATCTAACCTCTTAAACTCCATCAGCTTAAAGGGAGCAGCTCTTTTTTCTACGTCTCTGGCCCCATTTAGATTTAAGGTGCCCATTTTAAATTCACCCATGGAGAGAGAGAGAAAACAAGCAAGAAAAACACACAACAGGAAGAGAAGAAGAGAAAACAGGGACTGTTCAGTCATCATCTTCACTGATTAGGTCTTTAACTTTGAGGATCACTTTTTTCAGTCGATAAATCTCTTGATTTGTGAGGCCTTCATCCCCAAAAGCTCCTGAGCTTCTGGTCAGAGGCTGCGCTGAGCTGACAAACAGTTTCAAATCAGGAAAGAAGTCCTCAATCTGAACCTGTCTGGCTCCCTTGGTGTCCTGCAGGAACTGCCTGATCCGGGCCAGGGAGTATCTGCGCTCCTCCTGCGTGGACAAGAGGTCACTGTCACTCTCTGCTGGGACCGTCCCAGCTCTTCTGTCCCTCTTAACGTTTGACACCTTGGCTTCCTCGATTTTTCTTTTCTGAGAAATCTTTATCAGCTCTTCATCAGACATGTCCTCATCCTCAAAAAAAATCATCACACATTAGGACTTTACTCTGCTGACTTTTATTTCCTACATTTACCTGTCTGCTGTCACTCTGTTCTTTACACACAGTCATTTCTGATCCTTCATCACTACGCTCATCACTGACCAGACCATGCACACTCTCTTTATCTGAGACCCCGCTTCCCCGAGGCTCCACACAATCCACAAGAAGAGCTGCACCGGGATCAACAGCAACCATCTCAACAGCGCCGAGCTTATCAGCAACACCAGCCGGCACCGAGGTCACAGCACCACCCAGATCAGCGGCTGCCACGTCCCTGGCCCCGCCGGGGTGCGCAGCAGTGGCAGCCGCCGCGTCCACGGCCCCCACGGAACGCGCAGCAGCGGCAGCGGCAGCAGCAGCCGCGTCCGCGACCTGTGCCGCTTTCAGGTTCCCCCGTTCTGTGGACACATGCTCTGGGCAGGAGCGGATTAAATGTCCCTTTGCACCACATCCAAAACACTTCATCGTGTCTGACGTAGCAAACACCATGTAGTTAAAACCATCTATTCTGAAATTAAAGGACAGATTCAGCTCAGCCGAACTGTCCTTCAACACCATGAACACTTGCCTCCTGTGACAGATGACGTGCTTCAGCAGGGGAGATTTACACCCCAGGGAAACCATCTTGATCTGAGACACTACCTGGCCGTACCTGGAGAGTTCTTTGACCAACATTTCATTTTTGATGAACGGGGGGGCATTTGAGATGGTGACCTTTTTGGCCGGATTGGTCAGAGGGAGAACAGGGGTGAAAGTATCTTTAATCACTACACCTTTCTCGACCACTTCATTGACTTTTGCGGTGTTGCCTAGGAAGATAACAACGGCTCCATTCATGCGGGAGGCAGACCTCAGGCAGCCGTAACCCACCACCTCTCCGACGGCTAAACCCGCCTCCTCCACCGAGCAGCTGACAGCCGGCACCAGCTTCACTGCATGTGGGCGTGTCAGCTTCTCAAAGTCTGCCGTCGAATCCACGACAGGGATACTGCCCAGTGGGGCTGGTAGCGACGCTACCACACAGTTAAACCACTACACAGCACCTACCTACCGATAATTAATCAAACAAAAGCAAAGTTAGGAAGAAAACACAAAAGTTTGGAAACTCACTCACGCTGAAGCTCACGCTGCCAAACTCTGTCCACTCACTCACCATCCACTCAGAGAGAGAAGGAGAGAGAGAGAGAGAAAGACTACAGATAGAGAGAGAGGGAGAGAGAGAGAGAAAGACTACAGATAGAGAGAGAGAGGGAGAGAGAGAGAGAGAAAGACTACAGATAGAGAGGAGGAGAGAGAGAGAGAAAGACTACAGATAGAGAGAGAGGGAGAGAGAGAGAGAAAGACTACAGATAGAGAGAGAGGGAGAGAGAGAGAGAAAGACTACAGATAGAGAGAGAGGGAGAGAGAGAGAGAGAGAGAGAGAGAGAGAGAGAAAGACTACAGATAGAGAGAGAGGGAGAGAGAGAGAGAAAGACTACAGATAGAGAGAGGGGGAGAGAGAGAGAGAGAGAGAGAGAGAGAAAGACTACAGATAGAGAGAGAGGGAGAGAGGGAGAGAGAGAGAGAGAGAGAAAGACTACAGATAGAGAGAGAGGGAGGGAGAGAGAGAGAGAGAGAGAGAGAGGGAGTAATCTCTCTAAACCTCTTCATTCAGACTTTCTTTGTCCTGCTGCTGGTCTGATCCTCGTCTTCTACAAAGCTGCTCCTCCGTCTTCATCATGTCCTCTCATCGTTACTCTCCCAGCAGATCCTCAGCGGTGCAGTCTGAGACCTCCCGCTGTGCTCCTCCCTATGGTGAGTAATCAGACCTCAGACCTGTCCTACAGACACTCTGAGGTCTCACGGTGGTCTAGGGTGGTGTTAGATCATGAATCTGTCCTACAGACGCTCTGAGGTCTCAGGGTGGTCCAGGGTGCTGTTAGATCGTGCATCCGTCCTACAGACACTCTGAGGTCTCACGGTGGTCTAGGGTGGTGTTGGATCCTGTATGTCCTTCAGATGCTCTGAGGTCTCACGGTGGTCTAGGATGATGTTAGATCCTGTATCTGTCCTACAGACGCTCTGAGGTCTCACGGTGGTCCAGGGTGCTGTTAGATCGTGCATCCGTCCTACAGACACTCTGAGGTCTCACGGTGGTCTAGGGTGATGTTAGATCGCATATCCGTCCTACAGACACTCTGAGGTCAGGGTGACATATTACAGAGACACTACGCCCAACAGCAAGGATACATCAGGTCATTTGACAGGCGAGTCTGAGGCCCCCTGGACATCATCAACCTTTTAGTGATGTGTTACAGTGGAAGATGTTTGGTGTAGTGTAGTAGTGTAGTAGTTAAACTGGTGGCCATGTGAATTGGTGGCCTTGAGTTTGAGACCATGGTCAGCTGGTGTTGTTAGCTTAGCCCCTGTGGCTGAATATTTTCAAATATAAACGGCTGATTGGCGTTTTTGATGCAGAGATAAAAACACGTTCACCGCTGCTTTAACTACACAGTTTGGACAAAGACATCAGTTAACATGGTCACTCATTAGCCCATAACACTGACACAGTTCCAATGAAGAAAGTACTGTAGAAAGAAGTGGATGATGGTGAGGTCTGACCTCTGGTGGTCAGGTCTTAATAAAAGTTTGATGATTATTTTGATTGTTTTGGTTCATTTTGTTCCTCTTACTGTCAGATTGATGTTTCATTACATTTAAACTAAAATGTGTGAATTATGTTCGTCTGTGAAGATGATCATGATGAACAAACATCTCTTTGGTCCACACCAGAGTTCAACTTTCACCCCAAATCAAACAAACTCCAAAGAGGAAGTCAGAGGTCAGGAGAGAGCGAGTGACCAAAATACAGAAGCATGGACAAACTGAAGGACAGACACGACCCTACCTCAGCTCTGAGCTTCAGGACTCCCTTATTTATACCATTTAAAAATCCTGTCCTTACGATTGCTGAAGTGGTTAAAGAGCTGCTGTTTCACAGTCAGTCCCACTGACCTGATGTCAGCCTCAGCTCTGCTGGAAGTCTGTGGATCAGGATGGAGCCACACACAGGTCTGAGGCATCAGGTCTGAGACATGAAGGTGGGACGGCAGGTCTGAGACAGCAGGTCTGAGACATGAAGGTGGGACGGCAGGTCTGAGACAGCAGGTCTGAGACATGAAGGTGGGACGGCAGGTCTGAGACAGCAGGTCTGAGACATGAAGGTGGGACAGCAGGTCTGAGCTCCACCCACTTATTAAAATGTTAATGACCCTTTTGAGCAATTTGGACTTTCTGATGGAACTGAAACACTTGGACGAAACGAGAGGGCAGAGGTCAGAGGGTACAGCAAGGGGACCAAGACACAGGGGGAGAAGGGGGCGAAGAGGGGAGGAGCCTGTTGTGAGGTAAAGTGGGGAGCAGAGGATGGTGCAGAGGGTGCAGCAGAGGGTGGTGCAGAGGGTGCAGCAGAGGGTGCAGCAGAGGGTGGGGTAGAGGGTGGTGCAGAGGGTGCAGCAGAGGGTGGGGTAGAGGGTGCAGCAGAGGGTGGGGTAGAGGGTGCAGCAGAGGGTGGGGTAGAGGGTGGTGCAGTGGGTGCAGCAGAGGGTGGTGCAGAGGATGCAGCAGCGTGATGACAGAGTTGTGAGGATGAAGGTGTGGTCCCTGTGAGCAGACTCAAGATATTCTGGTCTCAGAAGGATTAGGATTAATGAGCTTACTGCTCACTAAAACCATCAACTGATCGGGGGGGGGGGGGGGGGGGGGGGTGTTTACGTGGTGCAGCAGGATGACCAGATTATGTCAGTAACACAAGCAGGTCTAAGAACACAAGGAGGAAACACGCTATTTCAAACTTTACATGTGTGTGTGGCTATATATATATAAAGACAGTATATACATATATATATATATATATATGTATATATATAGATATAGATATAGATATATGTATATATATATATTCTCTTTATATATATAGACACACACATAAATATTTTTATTTATCTATCTATCTATCTATATATATGTATATATATATTATATGATATATATGATATGATATATATAAACATACATATATCTTTTTTATCTACATATCTAACTATCTATATATCTATAAAATCATATATATCTATATATGTATATCTATATCTATATATCTATAAAGTCATATATATATATATATATATATATATATATATATATATATATATATATATATATATATACACACATATATATATATATATATATGTACAGATTGATTAATATTTATAGATATAAAATGACATCATCAGTAGGTTGCCTCTTCCAAACTGGTAGCTGCTCCTCAGTTGAAGTGCTGTTGAGAGGGTAGATCAACATATATCCATGTATCTCTCTGCATGTATAAGTATATGTGTACCTTGTGACGGAGTGGCCCCGTCACTGAGTGCAGATAGAGCGCGCACACACACGCTACACGCTACTCACACACACACACGCCAAACTTTTCCTCGCTCCCTTCCAGTCCACCGCAGCGGTCACTTTTGTCACTTGAATGCACCACCCCACAGGTGTTGTAGTTCGTACGAGGGTGCACACTCGGCGTGCTACACACACGTTCATACATACACACTACATAAACACTCACCACAGACGCTGAGTTGTCCTCCTCGCTGCCCCTGTCACATGCAGCGTCAGCCAAACAGAGGCGCATCTACTTCCGGGGTTTTAAAGGGCAGATTGTTCAGTGTTTTTTCTTCAGTAAGGGAGACTGACAAAAAACATTTGAATTGGGGAAAATGTAATGGGAATATTTCTCATTTAATGAATGGGTTTTAAAGGGATTTTTGGTTGTTTATTTGGGAAAGAAATGCTTATTTCGTGCTTGATTATTCTTTTTGTTAATGCCCACTGGGAGGGGCTTATGATTTAAAAGGGCAGCCATTTTGGCCGTGTGTGGAGAGTTGGGAGTACAAAGCAGGTACCTGAGAAGCAGAGAACATTTGATTATGAATGTAGTTTTTGATGTTGTCTGTGTTGCTGTTTTTTTTTTTTTTTTGCTGATTTTGGGGGTTGCTGAAGATCCCAGAGCAGCCATTGCTGATTTTTGTACATAGCTTTTGTAAAAATTTTTTTTTTTTTCTTCTTTGTTCGCTGGCACCTGTATATATTTTTTGACACTGTTGGGAGATTGGTGAATAAAAACTGTGAAAACGTACCTTCCTGACTACGCCATATATTTTTCCGGGAAGAACCCCGTGACAACCTATACACTGGACTGAAATACTGATACTCAGTACTGCAGGATCAATACTCCCTGCTTAAGTATCAATGATCTCTTCTGAAGTATCAGATCTCTCTACTGAAGTATCAATACTCTGCACTGAAATATCAATACTCAGTACTGGAGTATCAAAACTCTGCAGTACTCAACACCAAAGCTTTAACATTCTCTACTGAAGTATTAATATTCTCTTCTGAAGTATCAATATTCTATAATGCAGTATCACTACACAGAACTTAAGTATAAATACTCCCTACTGCAGTATCAATACTCCATACTGATGTATCAAAAGTCTCTACAGAAGAATCAAAACTCCCATTTGAAGTACTAATACTCTCTACTTAAGTATCATTACTGTGTACTTTTGTATCACTACAGATAACTTAAGTGTCTATACTCTGTACACAAACAGAGACGTGTTGAGGCCCTCTGTCATTAAACACAGAAGTACTGAGGCCCTCGGTCATTAAACACAGACATACTGAGGCCCTCAGTCATTCAGCACAGACGTACTGAGGCCCTCTGTCACTGAAGACATACCGAGGCCCTCTGTTATTAAGACATACTGAGGCCTACAGTCATACAGGCCCTCAGTTATTAAACACAGATATAATGGAGCCCTGTGTCATTCAGCACAGACGTACTGAGGCCCTGTGTCATTGAAAACTTACCGAGGCCCTTTGTTATCAAGACATACTGAGGCCTTCTGTCATTAAACACAGAAAAACTGAGGCCCTCAGCCATTAAACTCAGGTGTCCTGAGGCCCTCAGTCATTAAACACAGGTGTCCTGAGGCCCTCAGTCACTAAAGACAGACGTACTGAGGACCTCTGTTATTAAACACGGACGTCCCTCGGCCCTCTTTACATAAAGTTGTACTGAGGCCCTCCGTCATTTAAGACATACTGAGGCCCTCAGTCATTCAACACAGACGTACTGAGGCCCCCTGTTATTAAATACTTGCTGAGGCCCTCTGTCATTTAACACTTGTGTCCTGAGGCCCTCTGTCATTAAACACAGACATTCTGAGGCCCTCTGTCCTTAAACACATACTGAGGGCACAGTCACTAAACACAGACATATTGAGGCCCTCAGTCATTAAACAAAGACATACTAAGGCCCTCTGTCATTAAGCAGAGTTGTACTGAGGCCCTGTGTCATTAAACACAGATGTACTGAGGCCCTCAGTCAAGTAAGACGTACCAAGGACCTCTGTCAATAAAGACATACTGAGGTCCTCTGTCATTAAGCACAGACACACTGAGGCCCTCAGTCATTAAAAACAGACATACTGAGGCCCTCTGTCATTAAACACAGACATACTGAGACCCTCTGTCATTAAAGACGTACTGAGGCCCTCTGTCATTAAAGACATACTAAGGCCCTCTGTAATTAAACACAGACATACTGAGGCCTCCTGTTATTAAATACTTGCTGAGGCCCTCTGTAATTAAACACTCAGGTCCTGAGGCCCTCTGTCATTAAACACAGACATTCTGAGGCCCTCTGTCCTTAAACACATACTGAGGGCACAGTCACTAAAAAAAGACATATTGAGGCCCTCAGTCATTAAACAAAGACATACTAAGGCCCTCTGTCATTAAGCAGAGATGTACTGAGGTCCTCTGTCATTAAACACAGAGACACTGAGGCCCTCAGTCATTAAACACAGATGTCCTGAGGCCCTCTGTCATTAAACACAGACGTACTGAGGCCCTGTGTCATTAAACACAGACGTACTGAGGCTCTGTGTCATTAAACACAGACATACTGAGGCCCTATGTCATTAAACACAGACGTACTGAGACCCTCAGTCATTAAACACAGATGTACTGAGGCCCTCAGTCAATTTAGACGTACTGAGGCCCTCAGTTAATAAAGACATACTGAGACCCTCTGTCATTAAACACAGACGTACTGAGGCCCTCAGTCATTAAACACAGATATATACTGAGGCCCTCAGCAGGATGATCAGCCCCACAGATGATTGGCTCATGGCTGAAGCCCAGAGGAATGAGATGTGGCTGTGACAGAACAGCCACTCCACTGTCCTGCTCAGGCTGATGTGAGGAGCTGTCTCTGCGGTCTGAGCTTAGAAACAGCAGAAGAAGAAGCTGTGTTCTTCACACGCTTTGGCATGACTCAGGTGTTTCTCAATTCTCACAGTCTGGTCACGTCAGCCTCAAAGATCAGCATGTTGGGATCAGGTCTTCATGAGGACGCTCCTGATGAAGACCTGATCTATAATGGTCTCTCTCAGGGTCTTAAACTCTGATCGTGGTCCTCTGCTCAGAGGTCTTCTTCTTCTGCTCTGAAAACCTCTTCTGTTCTTTTCCTTCAGGTGTTCCTCACAAGCACGACCCATCCTTCAGAGGTCCTGTCCGCAAAAGGTAAGTCCACTCTGAAACAGGAGGCAGCCTTTTGACCCCTCACCCTGATTTAACCCTGACCACGACCCCCCCTCACCCTTGTTGAACCCTGACCACGACCCCTAACCCTGATTGAACCCTGACCCTGGGACCTGGAGGGATGTGACAGTCCTGACCTCCAGTTCCTCCATAGGTCACTGATCTGAAGAGCTTCTGTTCCTTTAGTCACAGACCTGGTCCTGGTGTCCCCATCAGCAGAACTGAGTCCACCTGTGTTCAGAGGTTTGAGGTCACAGAGGCGTGAAGTCACATTTACATCATGTTTGTGTCTTGTCTACATCATGTTTGTGTCACTTTTATGTCACTTTTACGTCACATTTGTGTCACAATTCTGTCATGTTTGTGTCATGGTTACATCAGTGTACATCATGCTTGTGTCACCCTAATGTAATGTTTATCAATCAATCAATCAATCAATCAATCTTTATTTGTATAGCGCCAATTCATAACAAGTGTTATCTCAAGACACTTTACAATAGAGCACAAAGCTCTTCATATTATGGATACACATATATGCATAGATACATATATACATATAAAAATACACATATACATATATATACAAATATATACATCCAACACCCAACATGAATCCATATAGCCAATCATGAATCCCTCCATCATGGCGGCAAGAAAAAACCTTCTGTTAAGCAGCAGGAAATCTTGAATGTGGACCCCAGTCTCATGATGAACAGCAAATCCACACGATGCTGTGTTGGGTGTGTGGGCAAAGGGAGGGAGGTAAGTGGAGACAAGTGGACTAAAGTAAGAACTAAAGCTAGTGACAGATCAATGGACCAATCATAGACCTGTCGTCGTCAAATTTGTTTCTGCTGAAAACAAATTTATTAGAGGAGGGTCCTCATGTCTGTGTGGTTGTGGTGAAAAATTTATAGAAGTATAATCAATAAAAGTCTTACTGGAAGTAAGAATTTATGGTAGTGATGAACTCATGGGTGCCCAGACCACAAGTGCATCCCTACCATATTTGTCTCCGTTAAGTATAAATGTATTAATAGTAGACCTCTTGAGATGTGACACCTCATTTTCAGGAGGGATCTCATGTCCATGTGGAGCTAAAGATAGTTACTATAGATGTATCAACCATGGATAGAAAGATCATGTTAATATCAACATTAACAGCTATAATGATTATGAACTGGAGTGAGATGGCCAAATATGTGTTATGTCTGTAATTGTAGTTATTGAGGCTTCGTGACTCCACAGCAGCAGGCAGTCTCCACCAAGGATCCCAGGCCACCTAAAAGACAAGAGCCAGAGACGAGTACAGGAGCAAACAGAAAGGGGCAGAGGCATATATGGAGAGAGAGTGTGAGAGAGAGAGGGATAGAGCCCAATGTGCCAGATCCCCCCGGCAGTCTAAGCCTATTGCATCTTAACTATGTGTCTAAACTATGGACTATGAGCTGGTCCCTAACTGAAAGCTTTATCAAAGAGGAATGTTTTAAGTCTAACCTTAAAGGTAGAGAGGGTGTCTGCCTCCTGAACCGTGGTCGGTAAATGGTTCCAGAGAAGAGGAGCCTGATAACTGAAGGCTCTACCTCCCAGACTACTTCCAGAGACTGATGGCACCACGAGCAGGCCAGCATTTTGGGAGCGTAATGTTCTAGAGGGGTTGTACGGCACTACAAGCTCTTTGAGGTAAACTGGTGCCTGTCCACTGAGAGCTTTATAGGTGAGAAGAAGAATCTTGAATTCTGTTCTATATTTAATGGGAAGCCAGTGCAGAGAGGCTAATACTGGAGTAATGTGGTCTCTTCTCCTAGTTCTAGTCAGCACACGTGCTGCAGCATTTTGAACCAGCTGAAGCGTCTTAAGCGACTTACTGGGACAGCCTGAAAGAAGAGAATTACAGTAGTCCAGTCTAGAGGTAACAAAAGCATGGACAAGCTTTTCAGCATCGCTCTGGGACAGGATAGGCCTAATTTTAGCGATGTTACGAAGATGAAAAAAGGCTGTTTTTGAAATTTGCTTTATGTGACAGTTAAAGGATAGATCCTGATCGAATAGAACCCCAAGATTTCTAACAGTTGTGCTTGGCGTCAGGCTTATGCCATCTAGGGCAGTTAAATCATTAGAAAAGGTTTCTCTAAGGTGTCGAGGGCCCAGCACAATGATCTCTGTCTTGTCTGAGTTAAGGAAGAAGAAAATTTTGGGCCATCCATGTCCTAATGTCCTTTAGACACGCGTCTAGTTTAGATAACTGATTTGTCTCACCTGGCTTCATCGATACATACAGCTGAGTATCATCAGCATAACAATGAAAATTAACGGAGTATTTCCTCATGATATCACCGAGGGGAAGCATATAAATGGAGAAGAGAATTGGACCTAGCACAGAGCCTTGAGGAACTCCGTAACTTACTTTAGTGTACACAGAGGACTTGTTGTTCACGTGTACAAACTGGTATCTATCAGATAAGTAGGACCTAAACCAATTTAAGGCAGTCCCTGTAAACCCGAGTAATACCTCTAATCTCTGTATAAGAACATCATGATCAATGGTGTCAAAAGCCGCACTAAGATCTAATAAAACAAGTACTGAGAGAAGTCCCTCATCTGAAGATGAGAGTAGGTCGTTAGTTACTTTAACTAGAGCAGTCTCTGTGCTGTGATGAGCTCTAAATCCTGACTGAAAGTCCTCAAAAAGGCTGTTGTCTTGAAGGAAGTCACATAGCTGATTAGCCACTACTTTCTCCAGGATCTTTGAAGTAAATGGAAGGTTTGATATAGGCCTGTAGTTAGCCAATGTTCCCGAATCGAGGTTAGGTTTTTTAAGGAGAGGTTTGATTACAGCTACTTTAAAAGACTGTGGCATGTAGCCTGTAGATAGAGATATATTTATTGTCTCCAGCAGGGATGGACAAACTAGGGGAAAGACCTCCTTGAACAGTTTAGTTGGGATCGGGTCTAAAAGGCAGGTAGATGGTTTGGAGGAGGAGACAAGAGAATTTAGCTCCTGAAGGCTAATTGTAGAAAAATGATCTAACGCAGGTCTGACTACAAGTAATGGTACGGTAGGTTCAGGTGAAAGCAGGGAGTTGCTAATTTTATCTCTAATTTTAAGAATTTTATCATTAAAAAAGCTCATAAAGTCCTCACAGCTAAGAGCTAGAGGGATCACAGTCTCCACAGAGCTCTGACTCTGTGTCAGCCTGGCTACAGTGCTGAAAAGGTACCTAGGGTTGTTTTTATTTTCTTCAATTAGTGAGGAGTAGTAGGCAGCTCGAGCATGTCGTAAGGCTGTCATGTAGTTATTATGACTTTCCCGCCAAAGTATACGTGACTCCTCCCTCTTATTGGAGCGCCATATTCTCTCTAATTTACGGGATGCTTGTTTAAGTTCACGAGTTTCAGGAGTAAACCAAGGAGCTGCCCTCTGACGTTTAATAGTTTTTTGTCTCAGTGGCGCAATTGAGTCCAAAGTGGATCTTAGTAGACTGGCAGAGTCGTCAACAAGCTGATCCAGCTGAGAGGGGCTATAGCTAATATCACAGTTATCAGTTGGCCAAGTTATTGAGTTTAAGGCAGCAGGAATCGCTTCTTTAAATTTAGCCACGGCACCATTGGACAGATTTCTACTCTTCACAATTTTGTTACAAAACACAAAATCCTCTAAGAAGATGGTAAAAGTTACAAAGAAGTGATCGGATAATAAAGGATTCTCAGGAAAAACTTTTAGTCTATCAACATCAAGGCCATATGCTGGAACCAAATCAAGAGTGTGATTGAAATGATGAGTAGCTTCACGAACAGCCTGAATAAAACCAACAGAGTCTATTAAGGACATAAAAGCTGAGCTAAGGCTATCACTTTCTTTGTCAACATGGATATTAAAATCACCTACAATGAGTATTTTATCAGAGCTAAGGACCAAGTTTGATACGAACTCAGAAAATTCTGATAAGAATTCAGAATAAGGGCCTGGAGGACGGTAAATTATCACAAATAGGACAGGCTGGCAGGTTTTTGAATCAGTATGAGATAAATTTAGAACAAGGCTTTCAAAAGAGGAGTAATTAGCCTTTGGTCTCTGATTGATTTGGAGACAAGAATGATAAATAGCTGCTACACCACCACCACGGCCTGTGTCGCGGGGTATATGAGTATTTGAGTGACTGGGAGGAGTGGATTCATTTAAACTGACATATTCCTCCTGGCACAGCCACGTTTCTGTTAGACAGAGTAGATCAATGTGATTTTCTGATATAAGGTCATTCACTAGTAAAGATTTGGATCTCAGTGATCTAATATTTAAGAGACCACATCTAATTATCTGATGTTTTGAAGCTTCTACATTTGAGGTTTTGATTTTAACCAGATTTCTATGATCGACACCTTTTTTACTTGTTTTTGTGCTAACATCTATGTGGCATTTGGGTCGGGGGACAGACACAGTCTCTATAGAATGATATTCATCACTACTACAACTGTCGTAGCAGTTTATGTCACTTTTACGTCACGTTTGTAACACATCAATGTCATGTTTTTATAATGTTTAAGTCACGTTTGTGTAACATTTACATCGTGTTTGTCACGTTTACGTCTTGTTTATGAAACATTTGTGTCACGTTTTTGTCATGTTGTGTCATGTTTACGTCACAATTATGTCACAATTTCGTCACGTTTCTGTCACGTTTGTTTCACGTTTACGTCACACTGTCATGTTTAAGTCACAATTATGTCACGTTTCTGTCACGTTATCATTATAAATATATGTCATGTTTCTGTCACATTTCTGTCACATTTCTGTCATGTTTACGTCACAATTATGTCACGTTTGTTTTACATTTACGTCATATTTATGTAGCATTCACGTCACATTTATGTCATGTTTATGTCACATTTATGTCACGTTTGTGCCATTTTTGTTTTAAGTTTACGTCATATTTATGTCACATTAACATCACATTTATGTCACATTTCTGTCATGTTTCCGTCACATTTATGTCACTATTGTGTTACGTTTGTTTCACGTTTACGTCACATTTATGTCACGTTTACATCACATTTATGTCACATTTGTGTCATTTTTGTTTCAAGTTTACGTCACATTTATGGCACGATTGTGTCATTTTTGTTTCAAGTTTACGTCACATTTATGTCATGATTGTGTCACGTTTGTTACAGGTTTACGTCACATTTATGTCACGTTTACATCACATTTATGTCACATTTATGTCACATTTATGTCACGTTTCTGTCACGTTTGTTTCATGTTTGCGTCACATTTATGTCACGTTTACTTCACATTCAAATCACGGATCCGTCGTGTTTACGTCACTTTTATGTCACGTTTGTGTCCGTTCAGTCTCATCATTCAGAAGTCGATGACATTGATTAATCAGTCTGTCAGAGACCTTCCTCTCCCTTGCGTCTGCCTGCCTTAATATCTGGATCGCGTGCACTGAACACGGGAAGTGGTGCAGCCGTCATGTGACCAACAGGTACATCTCCTGCCTTAAAGCAGCATCAGGTGTTGTGGTCAGCTGACAGGAAGCATACACTCACCCCTGTGTTTACATGTTGGTGAAGATATGTTGATGTCCTCATTATTGTAAACTCAGGAGGAGATCCTGATCTGACTGAAGCCTGAGAGTGGAGCTCCACCCTGAGACTCTGACCCCCACGCAAACACAAATGAACATTTAGTTTAGTTAATCTTTATCTGAGGCCACAGAGCCCCACAGGGACAGTCTGGTCTAAACCAGGGGTCTGTTGCACAAAACCAAGATAAGGGATTAAGCCGGGATATCTTAGTTATCCTGGATCAATTTATCCATGATCTGGTTACACAAAAGTGGGATGGGGGAAGTGGAATATGTTTTGACATATGTTACCATGGAGATTTATTCTGTGGAGCTGGCCGGCTCCAGACCAGGCTAAATACCAGGATTTATTTAATCTCATCCCTTTTCTCCGTCAGCAGTCCCCACAAACAGAAACCAGTATTTATTCTACTGCCCACCACACATCATTATCACATTCAACAAGACCCACTGTTATTATTTAAACATTTGTGATCATTTATTGCAATAATTTCAGATAAGTTATGATTTTAGACGATTTTTCAATCATTAGATAAGAGTTATCCATAGACTATATAAAAATGCACATCCCATATAAATAAAAAAGTGGTTATTTTATGACCTATCAGCATACACATGCATGCAGAGCCAACTGGCCCATTAGGCAATATAGGCAAATGCTAAGGGCGCTGTGACCTCCAGGGGGCGCCACAAAATCAGTGAAAAAATTCACCTTCAATATAAATATATTAAAACTAGTTATTACTATTAACTCTTAACATAGAAAAGCTCACAGTGATTCAAATGTTAATGTACAGTTATTGCATAGTATAAATGTAGCTTTTGTATAGAGTTATTGTGTGCTAACTGTGTAGTTATTTAAATTGTTTGATGTTGAATTTTGTACTTAGAATTTATTACAATTATTATTTGTTCACCTATTTAAAGGATTTTTGTTTTGTGGTAAGGGTATTTATAATAATGTATTTCAGATTTTTTTGTATGTATTTGTATTTGTTAAGCATGTAAAGTTGGTGATATGTTTTCTTATAAATTAAAGACAACAGTAAAAACAATGCTATTTGATTTCTTATGTAAATCTTAGTTATATGTAAATCGCAGATGGAGGGGGGCACCATATAAAATCTCACCTAGGGCCCCACATTGGGTAGAAACGGCTCTACATGCACGCACAAACTCGTGCACACATACATATAATCCAACAGTATAGGTGCATGGAGCATAGGAGCAAATGTGGATGTGTCAATTTCAGTTTCAGTTTCAGGTGCAATTCAACAAATTCATAACCAGGGCACACCTATGATTTTGGTGACATTAATTAACTATTTGGACTATTATTGAGAAGTTTTGGCGGAGTATGGAGTATGTATTAGTGCACTACTTACATATTCAGGCGGTCTGCAGTGCTTTCTGTCGTTGCTGTGTTACCGTGGCGGTGTTTCCTTTTTTTTAATAAGGTCTTTCACCTCCTCATACGCCTCCATGAGGACTTCCTGCTCCGATGGAGAGAAGCACGCCGCTCTTGTTGTCATGGTGAATCTGTGATTCTGTGATGGATCGCAGGGTCTGTTTAAGGAATCGCGTGTGCGCACTGATCCAGGATTGGTTACATCTGGCTTGATGAACCCATGTGCTCTCAGCCTTGCTTGGCCTTTTGTGCAACTAATTAAGCCTGAACCCTTTTGGCTTAGTCATTTATCCTGGATGTCTGAATCCTACTTTCGTGCAACAGGCCCCAGAACAGGTGGTCTGTCAGGTCATGTGACTGCAGCTGCTCTGTCCTCTGTGCTGTCTCTGCAGGAGCTGCACTGACACCCTCTGCTGTTTGACCTTCATCATCGTCATCCTCGCATACGTGGCTCTGGGGGTCGTGGGTGAGTCCACATCAAAACACAAACACACAAACAAAAACACATCAGCACACAAACACATCAGCACACAAACAAAACACATCAACCCATGAACAAAAACACAAACACATCAACACACAAAAAACACATGAACACAAACACAAACACATAAACAAAATCGCATGGACACAAACAAATATATAAACACACAAACAAAAACACATCAAAACACAAACTCACAAACACATAAACACGTCAACACACAAATGAAAACACATGAATACATCAACACACAAACAAAAACACATCAAAGCATGAACAAAAACACAAACACATCAACACACAAAAAACACATGAACACAAACACAAACATATAAACACACAAACACATAAACAAAAACACAAACACATAAACACTTCATCACACAAACCAAAACACATAAACACATAACCACAAACCACTCATGGTGCTCAATGACCAGCTCAAATGTTTGACCCTGAGAGGTGGACTGATGGAGACCTGACGTCAACTTGAAGGCGTCCAAGTATCATACTACATCCTCAGTTTGTCTGACCCATCCTGGATTCTGCTGGAGAATCAGGACAAATCATTTCAGTGTTTTGTTTATATTTTTGTGGTTTAGGAAATAAAGTTAAAAGCACAAATAAATAAATCACAAACCCCAGCTCCAATGAAGTTGGGATGTTGTGTAAAGCATGATTAATAACAGAATACAATGTTTTGCATAAGCATTTTTTTTTCTTTTTTTACAAATATTACCACTTTATTTGAATTTGATTTCTACAACATGGAAAAAGTACAAAAAGATCTGCACATCAAAAGTAGCTCCCTTCAAAAATTTAATTTGAAAATCAGTGACTTTTGGAGCCGTACGGCTCTTCATTGTTCTGACAAAGTGGTTAGTGACATGCCATTTTCAATATACACAGGTACACACATGACCAAACCCAGCTGGAACTCATCATAATCTATTTAGGCACCAAAAAAAAGACAAAACATATTGTTATAATCAGCATATCTGTTGCACGCTCCTTCTTCCAGCACCCTAAAGATGTTTAAAAACACAGGCGTGGTCAGAAGAATTTTGTTTGCTGTTACTTATTTATGCCTCCGATCTGACGAAAATGTTTAAAGGTGAAAAACGTATTACAATATTTACAAAAAAAAACCCAAAAAACATGTAATATAAAAGGAGTTCCACAAAAACTTAGGTGAAGTTAAACCATCCCACCTGGGATATGTTACCCTCTCTGTAACCAACTGCCCTCAACAGACCAGGGGAGCCTTCTTTGAAAGCTGAAGCCCCTCCCACTGGGCGTCATTAATTACTTAACCTGTGACCACACACTTGTTTCCTTAGTATTTGAAACATTTACACTCTTACTTACCAACCCTTTTAAGCTTTATATTTAATACATTTTTATTAGTATTTGCATAATTAAGTCTTTGCACACAAAAAGGTATTTAATTGAAAAAAATGACAAAAAGATCGGTCCTTAGTCATGTTACCATGTCCTTTTAACAAAGGACTCAAACAATGGCTAAATTCAAAACAACAGTGCTCACATGAATAATTTTAACTGGTTGATTGCTTGACCATGTTGCCTTGGTTTTACAGCTTATTAAGGCTGTCACTTTTCCTAAAAATCAAACTCGAACAGTTTTCGAACATACACCCAAATAACCGAAGATATTCGATTATTTTGCCCCCCACCCCCACCCCACCCCCGTAGTAAGGGACAGAGACTCTCTTATCCACCCCTACGAAAGACCCTGCCGAAAAAAACGCAGTCACACTGGGTTAAACTCTTGACAAAGTGCTGCTGCACTCGGTTGTATAACTTGGATGAAAGCCGACGGTTGAGCCTGCAGATTTGGTGTGGAGGACGAGTGTCTAAGCTGCTTTGCACATAACTGACACACAGCCCAGTCTTTGATTTTAAAGTTGCCATCAATGGTGTAGAACCCAAAATACTACCACACAGAGCTGCTCAGATGATTTGGTGCTGTTAATGTCCGCTTGGAGTGGCACCTCTTTGTTTACTGAGGTCAAGAGAGCAGCTGATGTGGCTGAGGGTCAAGCTGCGCTGAGAGCGCCCTCTGTCGGATGAAACGGTCCACTGCTCCAGGCGCCCTAATGTGCCACTACGTTCAATATTTTACATTCGAATATTTATTTATTATTCGGTTACGGATATTTATCCCCATATTCGAACGGTTATTCAAATATCGATTATAAGGTGACAGCCCTCCAGCTTATGTATGTATTTATTCTGGACAAACTGCTTCTTCTATATAAATGTTTATAACAACTGTGTTGACTTCAGAATTTGAAGTATACAATATAACCAGCAGAAGATTAGGTACAGAATATTAAGAGAATATTATTGTCCATATATGTATATATGTACTTATATCCAAACTGCTGTGCAGAGTTACCAACGTCAGAACATCACATAACACATAAAGAAAAAACAAAAATGTCTTTACAAATATATACAGTATAAATACAATAATGTTATGTAGAATATCACACACTTGTCTGCTGATAAACATCTGACACTCACTTCACAAGAAATATGTGTGCATGCAATGTGCAGCTGCAGACAAAATACATAACTTTATGGTTAGTACTTCTAAAGAAGGAGGCAATTTAGCAGTAACACTGAAAAGGGATATACAGTGAGGCCTAGAAATATTTACACAGTGACACAGTCTTCATGATTTGGCCTCTTCATCGCCACATTGGATTACAAATAAAACAACTTAAAAAACTCCTGGGTTGCTTTGGCAGTATGTTTTAGACCATTTTCCACCTGAACTGTGAAGCGCTGTCCAATGAGCTTTGTGGCATCTGGCTGAATCTGAGCAGAAAGTACAGCCCTGTGCATGCAAGGGTTCATCCGGCTGCTGCTGTCTTCTGTCACATCATTAATAAACACCAGTGACGCCCACGCCACCACACTGCCTCCACCATGCTCTACAGAAGATGTGGTGTGCTTTGAATCATCAGCTCTTCGGATGTTCCTCTATTCTTTTTCTCCCCATCACCCTGGTCCAGGTTGATCTTAGTCTCATCTGTCCAGAGGATGATGTTCCAAAAGCTTTTTGGCAAAGTTCAGTCTGGCCTTTCAGAGGCTGATGGATGGTGAACCCTCTGTACTCACTCTCATGAAGTCTTCTCGTCATGGTACACTTAGACAGTGATACACCCTCTTCATGGAGAGTGTTCGTCACTAAGGTGGATGTTGTGAAGGGCTTTTCTTCACCAGGGAAAGGATCATCCACCACTGTTGTCTTTCATGGACTTCCAGACCCTTTTGCTCTTTTTTTCTCAGAATGAACCAAACTGTTGATTTGGCCACTCTGAACATTTCTGCTATTGCTGTTTCAGCCTTTGACCACTTGTTGTTGGGTCACAGCAACAGGGCGTAGATGCCACACCTGAAATCACCTGCAGATCTTTTAACTGCTGAATTGACGACAGGTTATTGAGGGAGGAACCCATGCAGGCTTCTGGGTCAACTGTCCAATTACTTTTGGCCCCTTGAACAGAGGCAGCAATATCGTACAGAGCTGTAATTCCTATGCCCTTCCACCGATTTTGATGTGAATACTCTTTAATTACAGCTGGGAGTCTGCACTTTAATCCCATATTGATTATATAACTGTATCTTACATATGTGACTCATGCCACTGTCCAAATATTTTTGGGCCTATCTGTAAATAACCAATATCAAAGATAAAGAGGCACATGACATATAAAATGTAGTACAACAGAGAAACATGTAGACAACCGCATCCATCATAAATGTTCTGTTTTAAATCCAGTCTTCTGTATTATGTAATAATCAGCAGGTCATCAATTACATTTAGATAATGAGGAACTAGAGTTCTGATAAATATTCTCTTAATCATTATATTAGATTACATATAAAAATATGTATACATACATTCATATACATACATACACACACATACACATGCATACACACACACCTATGTAGAAATACACATACCTACAGATAAACACATCTATAGAAAAACTATATCTACATCTATAGAAATGTCAAAGTCCTGGTTCTGTCCTTTGGGGGCTGATGTCCTCAGTGGGTGAATCTAGTTTAGTTTCCTTTTTAACAGTAAAGAGTGTTAGTCGCCCCCTCTTCACAGAGATGTAAGTCTCTATCTCCGTGTGTCTGAGGGTCGTTGTGTTTTGCTGCTGAGAAATGAAAAGGCCCCGGGGCTCGCTGTGACTTTGATCCTGATGGCACTACGATGTCTTTAGAGGTCAGGTGGTCCTGCCAATAATAACAAGTCCACATTTTGGCATATAAATTTTGTTTACTTTGGAGTTGGGACGGAGGCAACAAACACTGGGAAAGTTTAGGAATGTTCATGAAACGCCTGTTTGGTAACCTTGCAGAGCAGATGGACCTGCCTGATTCATTTACTGAAATCCTGCAGGTCCATCTTGCCAGGCTCCGATCCTCTACAACTTCACTCTGCTAAAAGCTGAATGACCCAGTCAGGGGAAAGAGGCGGAGCTACAGATGTGACGACAGCAGGAAGTGACTGCATGTTTGAAAACAATGGCGGCGTGTGAAGCGGTCTTCATTGTTCAGCTGTTGGTGAGCAAGAGTGCTGTGAGTTTTACTACTTTATGAGCAACTGGGAGAGAAAATAGTCCAACAGTTTAAGAATGTTTCTCAATGAACAATTGATCATCTACAGTCCATTATGCCACCAAAGATTCAGAAAATCCACAAAAATCTCTGCATTTATGCGGCTAGGCTGAAAAACCAACACTGAATGCTGGTGACCTCTGATCCCTCAGGCAGCGCTGCATTATAAACCAGCATGATTCTGTAAAGGAGATCACCACTTGGGCCCAGGAACACTTAAAAAAAAACCATTATCAGTTAACACAGTTCATCTCTACATCTGTCTGCCGAGGGAGCTCAGTCACGTGATCACATTTTGTGTTTACATCCCTCTGAGCACAGACACAGCCTCTCTATGTGAGAAGATCCACTCCGTCACAGCAAGGCTGCAGACCCAGCACCCTGAGGCACTGATGATCATTTCTGGGGACTTTGGACTCTGCTTTGGCTGCTTTCCACCAGGTTGTTGATTGTCCTACAAGGAACAACAGGACCATCGACTTGCTGTATGTTAATGTGATGCAGACAGAGTCACACCTCTCCCTCCTCTGGGGAAGTCTGACCACAACCTGGTCCACCTACAGCCAGAGTACACCCCCCTGGTCCAAAGGCAGCTGGTCACCACTCGCTCCATCAGGAGGTGGTCCCCTGAGATGGAAAGTGTCCTGAGAGACTGCTTCAGCACCACGGCCTGGGATGAACTGATCGACCCCCACAGTGAGGACACAGAGGGGCTGACACACTGTCTGACGGACTACCTTAACTTCTGTGCAGACGTGGTCTCCCCTCCCAAGACTGTCCTGCCGTTACCCCAATAACAAACCGTGGGTAACGTGGGTAGTCAAAGCTGTCCTCAACAGGAAGAAGGCCGCCTTCAGGAGCAGAGACAGGGAGGAGATGAGAGCAGCACAGCAGGAGGTTAATGCTGTGTGAGGGAAGTGAAGGACAGCTACAGGAGAAAGGTGGAGCAGAAGTTAAAGAGGACAACATGAGGGAGGTCTGTGATGGTGTAAAACCATCACAGGTCACAACACAAAGACCAGTGAGGTAGGGGGAATGAACTCAGCAACTTTTTCAACCGGTTCAACCAGCACGTGCCCCCCCACCCTCTCCCTCACTGCAGCCATCTCTCCTTCTTCCCTCAGCACACCTCCCATCCTTGGAGATCACATCAACAGCCCCCTCCTCCTCCTCCTCCTCCTCCACCTCAGCAGAGCCTCCTTCATACGTCACTGTGGACCAGGTCAGAGGACAGCTGAGGAAGCTGCACCCCAGGAGGACAGAGGACGGGAAGGAGCAGTAGCCATATTTATATGTGTGTTTTTTGTATTTTATTTATATTTATATTTATTATATTTATATTTGTTTAGATCGATCTTTTTAATATCTTTTTAATCTGTGATACAGAACTGCTACTAAATCCCAGTTTCCCTGAGGAAGTTTTTCCAAGGGGATTAATAAAGTTTTATCAAATCTAATCAAATCTACAAGGTCAAGGTCAAACCTTGACCTTGACCTTGGACTGCAGCAGGTCAGTCTGCTGCAAAGACAAAGCCATATATCAACAACACCCAGAGACACCGCTAGCTTTTCTGGGCCCGAGCTAATCTGGGATGGACTGAGGCAAAGTGGAAAAGTCTGCTGTGGTCTAAGTCCACATTTCAGCGTCAGAATCAGAATCAGAAATACCATATTAATCCCCAAGGGGAAGGTCGGTTGTATCAGTTACTCTTATACACAGTATAGCAGTAGAAAATATCGGTGTTGTCCATGATGTCCTGCAGCCTGGACAGCATCCTCCTTTCCAACACCTCTGTCAGAGAGTCCAGCTGCACCCCCACACATCACTGGCCTTATGGATCAGTTTGCTGAGTCTGTTAGTGTTCGCTACCCTGAGCCTGCTGCCCCAGCACACAGCAGCATACAGGACAGCACTGTCCACCACAGACTCATCATCCTCAGCATCGTCCTGCAGATGTTAAAGGACCTCAGCCTCCTCAGGAAGTAGAGGCGGCTCAGGTGGTAGACGGCCTCGGGATTCCTGGTCCAGTCCAGTTTGTGGTTCAAATACACTCCCAAGTATTTATATTTCAGACTGTTTTTGGACATCATGGACGTGGTGTCCTCCGGGCTAAAGAGGAAAAGGACAATCCAGACTGTTATCAGAGTAAAGGACTAAAAAGACAGCATCTGTGATGGTATGGGGGGTGTTAGTGCCCATGGCATGGGTAACCTGCACATCTGTGAAGGCTCCATTAATGCTGAAAGATACATACAGGTTTAGGAGCAACATGCTGCCATCCATCTTCTTCAGGGACATCCCTGTTTATTTCAGAGGCAATGAAGACACATTCTGCTCGAGTTACAACAACGTGGCTTCACAGTGAAAGAGTGCAGGGACTAGACTGACCTGCTGCAGTCCACACCTGTCTCCACTGAACAGGGACTAGACTGACCTGCTGCAGTCCACACCTGTCTCCACTGAACAGGGACTAGACTGACCTGCTGCAGTCCACGCCTGTCTCCACTTACAGGTGAGGAGCATCATGAAGAAAAACAGAGACCCCAGACTGTTGAGGTGTGAAGTCAAACATCAAGAATGAGAAAGAATTCACCTCCAAAGCTTCAACAGTCAGTGTCCTCAGCTCACAATCTCTTACCGGGTGTTAATATAAAGAAAGGCGATATTACACAGAGGTAAACATGCCGCCGTCCCAGCTTTTTTTGGAACATGTTGCAAACATCATGTTCAAAATGAGCGAATATTTGCAACAAAACAATTTAGTTTATCCGGTGTGCGAGTGTGCAGGTGGGTGTGTGCCTGGGTGTGTGTGTGTGTTGGTTTATGGGTGAATGGATAAAGAGTGATGGCAGGAATATAAACTGTCTCTCTGCAGCTCAGACATGATGACATAATTGTGAAGGACATCACCACACACACACATGTACACACACAGCCTGTTACTACATGAAGACACCCCCCACCCCCACCCCCACCCCCGTGTTGATCTTCATTAACATGCTGTTGGGTCCTTCTCAGCAGGTCCTGGTGTTGGTCTGAAGCTGAAGATCTCATGTTCCTCCATGTTCCTCCTCAGTAATCCTCTCTCTCCTCCCTGTGTCTGCCTTTGGTCCTCAGCCTGGTTACATGGAGACCCAAAGAAGGTCCTTCACCCTACAGACAGTTACGGACAGTCCTGTGGTCAGGGAGGAACCAGCAACCAGTGAGTCCCAGTTAATGCTCTGTTAGATAGGTCTGTCTGTCAAACCACCTTCTCCTGAGGATGAACCCCTGGTCCACAGCCTCTCTGAGTGTGACCTGAAGTGTTTTACTGAGGTGTTGGACATGGATCAGTTCAGAGTTGATCCACATTGACTTAAATATTGGTGAAACAAAACAGCAGCTGGATCTTTTTGTGCAGTAACTGAGGTTTGGAAAACACTGCGTGAACGTGCACGTGAGTTTGAACAGTACCAAAGGTTTAGGAGAGAGGATGTCAAAGACGATGAAGGTCCATGACCATCAGAAACTCCTGAGAAGATTCAACAAAGTGAACAAAGGGTTGAGATGATGGAGGTCTCAGAGTGAGAATGAGAGCAGAGATGGTCTCAGCTGATACAGAGACAGCTCAGAGACTTTTACAGGAACATCTGAACATGACTACAGACTGAGACAAAGTGTCCCAGAACTTCTGACTCCTGATCAGAAGGACAAACACAAGGACATCTGTGGAGACACTTTGGATCGAACTTCAGGAAACCCAAAGTTTAGGAGAGATGACAGGAGATGAAACTTGGATCTTCAACACCATCCTGAGACAAACATCAAGCAGTCAGTGGAAAACACCATCATCACCAAGGATGAAGACAGGTCCACAGTGCAGGTCCTGACTCCAGAGCATGGAGGTGTTTCTTTGACATTCAGGGGGTCATTTAGGGGTGGTGGGTCCAGAGGGGTCAAAGGTAAAACTCACTGAGGACTGATGGAGTCTCCTAAAGAAAAACTTCTTCTGATGCTGATGGTCGTAGTGATTGGCATTTTGGAGCTCCGTTTGAGAAGCTCAGAGTCAGACTGAGACATGATGAGGACTCCAGACTGATACAGGCTGAGCCTGACCCTGGTCCTTCAGATTCACATTGACACTGGTCCTTCAGACTCTCTCTGACCCTGTTTGTTCAGACTCTCTCTGACCCTGGTCCTTCAGCCTGTGCTGCCCTCTGCTGGTGAGTGAGGGTCCTGCTGTAGATAAATCAGAGGCATTCTCCTCCCACAAACATTAACCATACAGACAAAACCAAAGTCATGTTATCCCCAAATTCTAGATCCAAACTTTTAAACCTGCCTTCAGTGATCACAGCTTTGGGTTCTCAAGTAGAATTTGATTCTACTTACAAGTATCTTGGTGTTTTAAATGATGACTCCCCTCTTTTTTCTGCTCATATTCAGCAGCTTGTTAAAAAACTAAAACCATGTTTTTCTAATCTAGAAAGAGACTGGTTTCTGCTACATTTCTGTCTGTGCTGGACTACAGTGATGTCTCCTCTCAGAGCTTACAGTCTCTGGATACTGTGTATCATGGAGCTCTGAGCTTCATCACTGACTTTAAATCTCTTACTCATCATTGTTTGCTGTATGCTTGTGTTGGATGGTCTTCTTTGTCTGCATGCAGACTGAATCACTGGCATATTGTTATTTATAAATGAGTCACCAGAGAGCCAGGATCAACCCACTCATGCACAGGGAGAACATGTTAAGTCTACACAGCAAGGACCTGAATGACAGGGGAGTCAAACCATCAAGACTCAGTGACCCAGGATCTTGGACCCAGGATCTTTTCTTATTGTCTGTTCCAAAGTAAGAACTGAACTGGGGAAAGGCGTTCAGGTTTGCAGCTCCACTTAGAATGAACTGCAAACAGACCTGAAACTAAAAGATCTGGTTTCACTGGACACTTTGAAGACGATGTTGAGCGACTTGGAGGTGGACACATCTGGCTGCAGATGTTTTGACTGATGCCCTTTATCTGTCTCTCATGGGCAATTTTAGCAAAATTGGCTGTCTGAAATGTTGACTTTTCTTTCTTCGTGAATTGAAGATTGAAGATTTTTATTTTATGAATGTGTGTGTTTGTCTAAAACTGCCGAATGTGCTGCTGTCTAGGCCAGGGCACTCTTAAGAAAGAGATTTTTAATATGGACGAGGTTTTCCTGGTTAAATAAAGGTCAATAATAAATAAATAACCATCAGGCACAGATTGGAGGAGCTGCAGTCACAAACTTCAGGTGATGAGTTAATCAGTCATAACTGGCCCAGACCCCCCACAGAGTCACATGGCCAGCTGACCCAGACCAGAGCCCTAGAAAGAAAGAGTTGTGTCACTAAGGGTCAGAATGCAAGAGGGTCATGTGGTTCATAAAGCAGCCAAATAGTTCCAAAAAAAGCTCGAGATCATTTAAATATTGTGCTTAGCCACGATTTCTTCGATATTTTCTGTTTTTTACATTCATATATTGATGCAGATAAATCCCAATGTGACTCATATTCTATGCGTATGTGTAGGAACAACGTTATTACAATAATGATTTTAAATTGTTAAAATTTCCTCTGAAAAAGAAGAATGTGGGCTGTAAACTAGCCCGCCTTACTTACATTCTTGACTAGCAAACATTTCTTGACACAGTAACAACACTAAATGTCCTTGTTTATAAAATCAATGTTGGTGATTCGGAAAATTTCTGACTTGTTTAGTTTTAACATTTCAGACAAAGAAGAAGCCTTTGTCATCCTGAGTGGGGAAACATGTTCAGATGTTTCAAGGACAATGTCTATGCTGTCACTTAGTTTTATTATCTTAAAGCATGTAGGAAACTGTCTAGTGAAGTATAAAATATCTGAGTGAATCATATCTATCTACTGTGTGTGTGTTTATATGTATATATATATATATATATATACATATATATATGAAAGTGACATCTAGTGACTGAAAAAATAGGGAGGACAGGATCCATGGCATTGTGTTATTTTTTAACTAGTTGACTATCCATACTTTCCTATATTCAACAAAAATTAAGCAATGGCTTACAAGACTACTTAAAGGTCCCATATTTGTCTTCTTTTCTGTAGTTTAACATGGATCCTTGACATCTTCACGAAACCTTAGAAGCATGCTTTGGTCCAAAAAGCCTATGAAAAAGCACAGCTGTATTATTCCCTCTGTTCAGAATGGCGGGTTTCGAGGGCGGTTGCCTTCATATGCTAATGAGCCAGAGCATAGCCGCGTACATATGGGGACTTAACGATAGACCTACAGCATAACTCGAGCGAAGCGGGGTGCTCTGGCACTCCAGCCACACGCCGCTCACTGTCCTGACACACACGAACCGCAAATACATGCCAGTTACCAGGTAACAGTGAAGCTCGTTTCCCCCAAACATTACAGGCTAACGCACAACATGCTAACCTTGGCCTAGTCACCGCAGTGGGACAGCCGCAACTTAGCCTTATAGTTTCTATTCAGCCAACTGTTAAACTTCTCTTGACTAATGTATATTGAAGTTTATCCTTCAGACTTTCAAGTAACGTGAACATTGACGAACATGCTGTGCAGTTACCTCTGGTTCACTTATCTATGCTGTTAGCATTAGCTCATAGCAATGAGCAAAATAAATACTACACAGCATTAAAATACTCACATTTCTATTATCAGGTTTGGCAACAGACAGTTGGTGCTGAGCCTGGATTCAGGAAAAGTCTAGTTCCCAGTCCTGTGTTGAACTGACTGAAGTTGAAGAGGCAGTCGGATGTGAAGTGACTGACACACACATACAGGTTTTAGCCGACTGTAGCTGCTCATTCCCTTCAAAAAAAAATTAATCCACTGGGCCCTTTGGTCCTCTGAGGCTGGTAGCCTATATGTGAAGAAATATGTGACTGTTTACAGCCAACAACTGAGCAGTGACAGGTTTTGGGTTTAGACATGGTGTATGCTGGTCTCTCCCTAACACTGACAACAACATGGCGGCACTTCACACAGAAACTCCTCAAGCCAGTGTTGGAGATACTCAGGTCGACGTAGGCTTATGCAAATGTCAAAGCTTGTTATGTAACAGTATATCCACAGACTCAACAACTCGCCAAATACCATGAGTTTACATTCATGCAACCTGCTAAATACAGGTTTTGTTGTTTACTCTCACATTTTGTGTGCTGGGAGGAAGGCTAAATACTCAAAAATGTGTTCAAAAGTCTTCAAAAAGTGATTTTTGCACATGTCCCCTTTAAAAACATTTTATTCAATCCTGTTGTTTCCAGATTAACCACACAGGTTAAAAAGACTATTCATCGAGGATGTAAGATGTAACAAGAAGTTGACCAGTGACCACATCAAAACTGATATTTTGTTTAAAATTGAAGCTGTCACGCTTTCAATTACACTGTTAATTAGATTTAAATGTGCCTGTAAAATGGTCATCATTAAAATGTCAGCTGTAGTTTCCTACCTGTAAAGTGACCTTCCATAAATGTGAAAAACATACCTTCCCCATAGGAATCCAATTGTCTCGGTCGCATTGTTTTGAACTATTGAGGGCACCCGTGATCCGCCATTGCTGTCAAGTAATTGGCCCATTGGCCTCTGCTCACTCTCTCCACAGCTCTGCCCCCCACAGAGTCACATGACCAGTCAGTAAGTGATGCAGAGGATGGTTTAGAGATGATGACGTCATCACTCATGAAGCTTTAACTGGAACCATAACTGGACTGGAGATGAATTTAAATACCAGAATTCCTGGACTCCAGTCATAAAGAACAGCTCAGAGAAGGTCCAGTCCACAACCTCAGGCTTCAGACTTCACCATCCCCCCTCCACATTCTGTCCACAGCCCTGTGCCCTCTCACAGTTAAGAACAAACACACATGAGGACGCAGACACACAAAACAGAGTCAGCATTCACACTCAGTCCAGGCCGGACCACACAGGCCTTTGGTTCCAGACCACTACAGGGATTAGGCTTTTCCTGAGGCCAGCCCCTCTGCACCTCACAGTCTGTATGTGTGTGCTGGGAGGACCGGCAGCATGTCTTCAGTCTTACGAAATTTCTGTCCAAAGGTCTGATCATTTTCACCATGATCATTAAAGAAAACATCTCTAACATGTCAGAGATCTGAGAAACTGCAGCTAAACTTTGTCATCCAGATATATCTACATGAACTCAGACGGATTTGATTTTGTAATAATCATCATTATTACTGTTATTTTAGAATTATAATAACACTATTGTTGTTGTTATTATTAATATTACCATTATTATTATTATTAAAACTATCAATTTTCCAGTAACTTAGTAGTAGGAGAGGTTAAGAGCATTATTATCCTATTTCTTAAATCCTGTTTTAAAAAGGTTTCTGGAACTTTCCATGAACCAGTTTTATAAAAGGATTTATATAATAAATAAAGTATTACTGACTGTCTTATATTTGCCACAGAGGATAAAAATAACACAATGACAATCACTGAAGTCACAATCATTAGTATCATATAGCATATGCATTTATCATATTTATCATCACACAAATGCTCCTTCTCCACCTCCAGTGTAATATCCACATAATGAACTGATGTATCAGAAAGGAGTCCTCATGGGCTGCACGATGGAGCAGCGGGTGGTGCTGCTGCCTGACAGGGAGGAAGTTGATGGTTTGACCCCCCTGTCATTCAAGTCCTTTCTGTGTAGACTTTACATGCTCTCCCTGTGCATGAGGGGGTTAATCCTGGTTCTCTGGTGAATCTGCCTGGGTGAGTGTGTAAATGGCTGTCTGCCTCTGTGTGTCAGCCCTGTGATTGGCTGATGACCAGTCCAGGCTGTACTCTGCCTCTCTGTCATTGACAGCAGGAGAGAGCTTAAGCCTCCCCCCCAAGTGGTCTAGATGATGGACCAGGGTTTCTCCTGCCGATGGAGTTCATCTTCATCACCTGTTGCCTCGTTTACCTTTGTCATTAAGTTTTTACGACCGTCCATCTCTCCGTCTGTCCATTTGTGTCCAAAAAAGTTACCCTCCACCGCTCGAATGACTCTAAAGAAACAGGCTGTCCACCTACAGGAGTGACCTGAGGCATGCTGGGAAATGTAGTTATGACTGTTTGAAACTCTTAATGTAGAGCATTTGGATATATTAATGTAAAACTTGACCTAAATGAGATTAAATATGAATAATTGTTTTATTTCTTTTCAGGAGGAAGCTGCTTTTATTCTACTTCAACATCCTGAAATGTACAAATCCAGCTATACTGATCAACCTGCAGTGTCCAACCACACAGGTACGCACTCACCTGAGCATCATTATTATTATTTTTATTATTATTATTATTATTATTATTATTATTATTCATGTTGTTATTATTAATTTTATTTTCACTTTTATTGTTATTATATATTTTTTACTATCATTATTATATCTATTTATAACTGTCGATAAAGCATCTACACATTGATGAGCTGACTGCATGACCTGACCATTGAAATATGAATTTGTTTGAACAAACTCACAGAAAAAAGTCTAAATAACTAAATGTCCCATTAATGGTCTATTGTCCTCTCAGATGTGTGTGTCCAGGTGTCCTGACAGGTTCTTAACCTTCTCTGAGATGCAGCTGCAGCACAGACTGAACCACAGCAGCTGGCAGTATTACAGACAGTTCTGCAGGCCTGACTTCGATGACCCTAACAAGGTGAACATCAAATTACATCAATACAGTTACATCATTAATACATAAATACAAGTTACATCATTAATACATCAATAAAGTTACATCATTAATACATAAATACAAGTTACATCATTAATATATAAATACAAGTTACATCATTAATACATCAATACAGTTACATCATTAATACATAAATAAAAGTATTTCATAAATACATAAACACAGTAACTTCAGAAATACTTAATACAAGTTACATCATCAACACAAAAATACAGTTACTTTATAAATATAGGCAAGGCAAGTTTATTTGTAGAGCACAAGGTAATTCAAAGTGCTTGACAGAAAAAGACAAATGCATTAAAATCACAATACAACATAAAAACAAAAATTATTATAAAATGAACTTTAAAAGAGAAGAGTGCAGATAAGATCCTTTCAGTCATTTGCACAGCTAAATAGAGCTGTTTTGAGCCTAGATTTGAACATTGTCAGTGTAGAGGCCTGTCTCACATCTTCAGAAAGACTGTTCCAGATTTTAGCTGCATGAAACTGGAACCCTGATTCCCCATGTTTAGTCCTGTCTCTGGGCACCAGCAGGAGGCCGGTCCCTGAGGTCCTCAGAGTCCGAGATGGTTCATATGGCACTAACATGTCAGAGATGTACTTTGGTGCTAGGCCGTGGAGAGACTTGTACACAAGCAGAGCTGCTTTAAAGTCTATTCTCTGAGCCACAGGAAGCCAGTGTAGGGACCTGAGCACAGGACTAATGTGCTCGTACTTCCTGGTTCTGGTCAGGACCCGAGCAGCAGCATTCTGGATGTACTGCAGCTGTCTTACAGCTCGTTTGGAGAGGCCAGTGAGCAGGCCGTTACAGTAGTCTAACCTACTGGAGACAAATGCATGGATAAGTCTTTCCAGGTCAGGTTTAGACACTATGGGCTCTAATTTCCTGGCGCAACTCAGGGTGGCGCAGGGTGGCGCACCCTGCGCAGTGGTAGTTTCATCTGGCGCACCGCCCTGCGCAGCCAATTTGGCAATTTGGTAGATCGGCTGCGCCGAGATGGGTGCGACGGCGCACCAGGGGGAGGTGTCGACAGATTCAGCTTGGCGCAGTGACAATTTCGTGCCAAAAAAACGCGCGGAAGGTGCCCTGAAAGCTCGCCAGCTCCAACCTGGTCTATTCTCGGCGCAGATAAGGCGCACCCAGGGCAGTGGTAATTTGGCTGACAGGTGCACAGTGCGCACACGTCACCAAAACCTCACAGGCAGGTGTCCACAGTGTCAGGCACATTTCAATGCAATAAACAATCACAACAACCACTATTTCATGTAACCGTCTGAACCAGCACATACATTTGTATCTATATTAATTGTCCCGTCACATCTGATATCAGATCAGAGACGTTTGTCATAACTAACGAGTTCACATCTCTCAGCCAACCACAAACAGCCACATCATCCGATATGGAGTATCCGGCTTCTCTCATCTCATGAAATTCAAAAAAAAAGAAAAAAGAGAGAGACGCTCGCTGAATAAATGTAAGTCACTCAGTGTTTTTATGAGGATTTACCTGTGATTGTCCATATTTCCCTCTTTTAATCTTTATTCGTAACGTGATCTAAAACGATGGAGTACATTAATGCAAGGAGGATGAGGAGGAGATATATTTTCACCAAAGGTTCTGCTATTTGGCGATGACAGACCAGGAATGCAAGTGGATCACAAGCATGATGAATGGATTAGCCTGCTGCTGTGTTTAAATGTAATTATAACTTAATTTTGTACTCCTATTATGACACAGGAACAGATGATATCTGTCCCGTGAGGTGGTCCACACGGTGACGCGCATCGTGTCCTCTGATGCGCGGCCCGGTGGCACCTGCGCTCTCCCAGCTGCTGCAAAAGTGACAGCGGCTCTGACCTTCTTCTCCACCGAGGTGAAATTGTCACATCGCCTCGCCCACGGTGCATTTAAAGGCGAGGAGAGGCGTTCATTTGATTGGTGAAGATCACACTCGGCTGTGTTTAACCCTACTCTCCTCCCTCTTTGCCATTTGCGCCGGTGGGAGAGACGGAGGCATGGGTGCGCCTCCCTGCACAAGACTGCGCCGTGAACAAAACTTGCAAAATGCCCTGGACACACCCCGTTGGCGCGGCGCAGGCGCGGCGCATCTGCCCTGCGCCGCGCCTGCGCCGCGGCTGCGCCTGGTCTACGAAATTAGCGCCCTAAACCTTTGATTTTGGCAATGTTTTTTAGATGGTAAAAGGCTGCTGATATTGTTGATTTGATGTGGCTGTTAAAGTTCAAGTCTGAGTCCATTATTACCCCGAGATTTCTGACCTGATTTGTAGGTTTTAGAGAGAGAGACTGGAGATGACTGCTGACACTTTCTCTTTGTTTCTGTGGACCAAATACGATGACTTCAGTCTTGTCTGAATTTAGCTGGAGAAAGTTGTTTTCACCCACACACTGACCTGTTGGATGCAGTGACAGAGTGAATTCACTGGTCCATATTCACCTGCTGTCAGTGAAACATAGATCTGAGTGTCATCTTCATAGTTGTGGTAGGACACATTATTACTCTGTATTAACTGGCCTAAAGGCAGCATGTAGAGATTGAACAGAAGGGGTCTCAGGATTGACCCTTGGGGCACCCCACAGGTCAAGGCCATGTGGTCTGAGACACAGTTACCAATTTCAACAAAGTACTTCCTGTCTTCTAGATAGGACTTCAACCAATGTAGGGCAGTGCCAGAGATGCCCACCCAGCCCTCTAGTCCCTGTAAGAGGATCTCATGATGGACAGTGTCAAAGGCAGCACTCAGATCTAGCAGGACTAAAACTGAGACTTTGCCTGCGTCAGTGTTCAGCTGGATGTCATTTGTCATCTTGATAAGAGCGGTCTCAGTGCTGTGATGGGGTCTAAAACCTGACTGGAAAACATCAAAGGAGTTGTTCATTAGGAGAAAGTCAGTAAGCTGTTGGTAAACAACTTTTTCGAGGACTTTGCCTAAAAACGGCAGATTTGAGATGGGCCGGTAGTTGTTCAGTACTGTAGCATCAAGACTGCTCTCCTTTAGGAGAGGCTTTATGACCACAGTTTTCAAGGCCTTTGGGAATGTTCCAGATTGTAGTGACATGTTAACTATGTGAGCGAGTGGTGGTAACAAACTGCTCAGCACAGACTTTAGAAATCTAGTGGGTAACACATCAAGGCAGCATGTAGATGAACTCAGACTGGTGATGATCTCTTGGACAGTTTTGTTAGTTACAGGTGCAAAATGGGTCAGCTCTAAGTTTCTCGATGGCTGCAGGGTTGTTATTGGTGTTGTGGAATTGATGGCATATTTAGTGGTCTGAACCTTGTCGCGGAAGAATACTGCAAACTCATTACACTTAGATGTGGAGATTAGTTCCAAAGGCAGTTGAGCTGGAGGACTTGTTAATCTGTTCACTGTTGCAAATAAGACACGCGAGTTGTTACTGCAGTTTCCAATAATTTCAGAAAAGTACCTCTCCCTTGCTCTACATAAGGTCTGATTAAACAGGTACAACTTTCCTTTATAAAACTAATAATGAACATGAAGCTTTGACTTGCGCCATTTCCGCTCGGCCCTCCGGCACTCTCTTTTCTGTGCTCTGACCGAGTCGTCATTCCTCCATGGCACCTTCTGCTTATTTTTAACCATTTTAACCTTCACAGGAGCAATGGTGTCCAGAACATTCAAAACACTCAAAGTAACAGAGTTCAACAAATCATCAACATGAGAACATGAGGCATTTTCAAAGTTTATCATTTCCATGAACAGAGCACCTGTGCTGTTATTTATGTGTCTCCTCCGAACAACTGCAGGACCAGCCGGTGGTTTGGGAGAAACAGACAGGTCAAAGAAGACACAGAAATGATCAGACAGAGCAACATCAACCACATGGACATCTGAAATATTAACCCCCTTTGTAATGAGCAGGTCCAGAGTGTGCTGTGCTCTGCTGTGGGTGGGATCACACACATGCTGAGTCAGGCCGAAGGATTCAAGGACAGCACTGAGCTCTTTAGCATTTCTGTCACAGACATTATCCACATGTACATCAAAATCACCTGTAATGACCAAACCGTCAAAGTCTGTGCATACAACTGAAAGCATCCTGGTAAAATCATCAATAAAACTTTGACCGTGCTGGGGAGGCTTATATATAAATATATAGAGTACGGACAGAGATTGTTTTAGCTCCATTTTAAAGGACACATACTCAAATCATGAAAACACCCCAAATGACAACCTGTGTGTAACCATATGATCTCTAAATACTGCACAGACGCCTCCACCCTTTCTGTTTTCTTGTGTTTCAGATTGAAATGTGAAGTTGGGTGGAGCTGATTCCATTAGAACTGCATCACCTGTGTTTTTGTCAAGCCATGTTTCAGTTAAAAACATTAAATCAAGATTATAAGAGGAGATCAAATTAATAAGTAAAAATGATTTGTTAGACTAGGGTCTAACATTGAGCACAGCAAGTTTCAGATTACTTGCAGTAGGTCTGGACATTATCTTTTTACAAGCGATATGGATTAAATTTCTCTGATTGGACAGTCTAAGTGTCCTTCTGTTATCTAGTCTATGTGGTGTGACTGTAGATATGGCACTAGGGGAGAGTGTTGTCTCACAGGGCCCCAGCTTGATATTACCTTTATCATGACTGTAAGTCCTGGGACAGCAGAGGCCCTGTGCATCCTAGCTCTTAGGGATACCAGCTAATATACAAATACAGTTACTTCAAAAATACTTAAATATAGGTTACATCTTAAACACATAAATACAGCTACGTCATAAATACATAAAAACAGTTACATCATAAAAACATAAACACAGTTCCTTCATAAATACTTAAATACAATAACTTCATAAACACATAAATACATTTCCATCATAAATACATAAATACAGTTACTTAAAAATTCCTGAATACATTTACTTCATAAATACATTAAAGGTGACATATTTTGCTCCTTTTCTGCAGTTTAACATGGATCCTTGATGTCTTCATGAAACCTTAGTAACATGTTTTGGTCTAAAAAGCCTGTGAATAAAGCATAGCAGCATTCTTTCCATTCTCACATAACCCCTCTGTTCAGAATGGCTGGTTTTGAGGGCGGTCGCTAATGAGCCAGAGCAGAGCAGCGGTAGGGTTGCCAGTAGTAAAATACGTAATTGTCCTGTATTTCACACTTAAACATTGCGTCCCGTTTTTAATCAATATGGCACACGGTTTGTCCCGTATTTCCGATTTGCCTTGAACGCAGCACCATGCCGCCCAGAGTCAACAACCGCTAGCTCCCGCCTGCTCATAGCGGCACTTGGTTTGGTTGGTTGATTTTCGGCATGAGGAATAAGTGCTCATCATTGATGGGTGAGAGAAAGTCATGGGAAATCAGAAGCAAACATGTCTGCATCTGCGGCTCCATCTGGTACTCCACACTGTGCTCCATTGAAACAGAAACAGATGCATAAATACAGACGTGAGTGGGAAAGTACAAATGACTGGCTTGACTGCGTCAGTGAAAATCAATATAGCAACAGATCCTCTGTGGAACTTATGAGAAGTGAGCTCTTGATCACTCTCAGCTTTGAGCAGTCATGTTCAGAGTTTTCCTGCAGTGTTCTGAAAGACAAACAGATACTCAGTGTTTCAAGAAGTGACCAGAAGTACACATGGAAAAAAAGCACGTTCAGGGAGAGAGAAGGCTGTTGACTCTTTGGCATGGACTTCTGCTTCACACATGAAAGAAAAGAAAACCTTTTTGGTAAACAGATCACTTTGTAAAACAGAGGTGTGGGCAGAAGGATAGTTTTATGGTTTTAATGTTTGTTATTTGCACACCAAAAAATTGTTTGGGGTTTATTTCATTTGTGGTGAAACAGGAAACAGAAATGAGATAAAATTATTGAATGAAAAGTCAGGTGTGCACAAGTTGCAACGCCATCCTGAGATAAGATTGTTTTCTATAATTATTCCTACTTTCTGAAAGTTGTTGTGTTCTCCTGCACCACATATTTTTGAAAGTGTCAAAGCATTTGTTTGGTTATAATTTAATAAATTGATGCCTAGTTAATAAATTATTTTTATTTAAGTTAAGGAGCTTGTATTTACTCAAGTTGTTACTTAATTGTTGGATCTGCTTAGTTTTATGTTTGCAGATATTTTCTGAAAAACTGTCAAATAAAGTACTTAAAAATTTAACTAGTACATTATTAAAACAATGTCTTACTATGATTTACCAGAACTGATGCCCCACCCCACTATTAGGCCATTGGCGGTTGGGCCCTTGCAGTGTGGCATCCCTGCTGCCAGGGGTGTCCTTTATTTTTCTGCTTGAAAAGTCGCAACCCTATGCAGCAGCCAACACAGTTCACACAACGGGGACTGAATGATAGACCTGCAGCGTATCTCGAGCGAATAGCGTTAATGCCCCATTATAACAGTGGCCAACTGCCATTAAACACCACAAAGAAGAAGACGAAGAAGAATCTCGAGCGAAGCGCACTGCCGCTGCCGCTGACTGGAGCGCCGGCAGTGGAAGTGCTCTGATAGACTAGAGAGGGAGCTTTATGTGGAATTTGGGGTTTACAGTCCTGAACACACACGAACCACAAATTCATGCTAGTTACCAGATAACAAACATTACAGGCTAACGCACAACATGCTAAGCTTGCCTAAGTCACTGCAGTGGGACACAGCCCTGACTTAGCCTACCTCCTGGGCTAAAATTAGATTAAACGGAGGGGTAATGGGGTGGGTAAAGGACTGATTATATTCAGCTACCTGTTAAACTTCTCTTGACTAATGTAAAAATGCTCATACATTGAAATTTATCCTTCAGACTTTCAACGAGTAACGTGAACATTGATGAACATGTGCAGTTACCTCTGGCTCACTTCCCCCTGCTGTTAGCATTAGCTCGTAGCATTGAGCAAAATAAAGACAGCATTAAAATACTCACATTTCCATCATCAGATTTTGCAACAGATTGTTGGTACTGAGCCTGGATTCAGGAAAAGTCTAGTTCCCAGTCCTGAGTTGAACTGACTGAAGTTGAAGAAGCAGTCAGTCGTGAAGTGACTGACACACACATACAGGTTTTAGCCGACTGTAGCTGCTCATTCCCTTCAAAAATAAAATTAATCCACTTGGTCCTCTGGTCCTCTGAGGCTGGTAGCCTATATGTGAAGATATATGTGACTGTTTACAGCCAACAACCCAGCAGTGACAGGTTTTGACGACATGGTGTATGCCGATCTCTCTCTGAGAATACAAACAACATGGCGGCACTTCACACAGAGATTTCTCAAGCCGGGGTGGGGGTACTCAGGTAGAGGCAGGCTTATACAAATAAAATGCTTGATACATAACAGTATGTCCACAAAGCTTGCCAAATACAATGAGTTTACATTAATGAAGCCTGTTAGATACAGGTTTTATTGTCTACTCTCACAAGTTTGTGGGCTGGGAGGAAGGCCAAATATCCAAAAATGTGTTCAAAAGCCTTAAAAAGGGGACTTTTGCATAATACGCCCTTTTAATACAGTTATATCAAAATACATTAATACAGATGCTTCATAAATACTTAAATACACTTACAACATAAATGCATAAATAGTTACCTTATTAAAGTACATCAATATCATTACTTCTAAAATACATAAATACAGTTTCTACATAAATGCATAAATACAGATACATCAAAATACATAAATACAGTTCTTCATGAATACTAAAATACAGTTACATCATAAATTTAAATACAATTACATCATAAAAACATAAATACAGGTACTTAATACATAAATAAAGTTACATCATAAAAACACAAGTATGGTTACCTGATAAATACATAAATACAGTCACTTCATAAATACATAGTTGCTTCTTAAAAACACAAAGATCATTACTCCATAAATACATAAATACAGTTCCATCTTAAAAACCTAAATACTTTTAGTCATAACTGTATTTTTGCATGATACATCCAAATCTGAAGACAGAGGGATGGAAACCTCGAAAGGCAAACACAATAATCATGTTTACTCAGATGAATACACCATTATTATGTTATAGAAATAAGATTAAATTTTTTTTATGTGTTTTTGTATCAGCCAGTATCTCAGGTCCTCAGAGATGAGGACTGTCCGTCCATGATTGTCCCCAGTCGACCCTGTAAGTAAAAACTAAAAATGTTCATATATTTTCCACCCTGTGAGTAAAATTTCCTCCTTTGAGCAAAACTGTAAATATAAATACACTGTCACCCGTAAGTAAAAATGTTAATATAAATATATTGTCTTCCCCGTGAGTAAAAATGTAAACATAAATATTAAAAAATATATATAGTTTTGAATCTGTTGGTTCTAAAATAACTATTTTTTACAACCAAAGCTTATTTAAGTTGCTCTGTTTTCAGTCACGCTGTATTTTCTCTCTGAAAACATGATTTTAGATGATAATCTGTTTTTAATAAGAATATTTCCATGCATTAATGTGGTTGTATTTCTGTTTTAGTCATGCAGCGATGTCTCCCTGACTTTATCACTCTAAATGGGACAGTGACGGTGGCCAACAGAACCAACTTTAAAGATGCCCTGGAGACAGCCCGCAGCATCTCTGAACTACAGCACGCTGCCAAGTATGAGAATTAATATATTATAAATAAACAACATGCTGCTGTCTTTTAGAATTGTAACTTCTATTTGAAGCTTCTCATGCAGTCACAGCAAAGAATTTGTCTGAAGTTATTTTCGAAGTTTCTATTTGAAATGCCTTACACGCTGCACCATGACATATGTTGCGATAATTTGTTAAGATATTAATGGAAATGAATTTAAGGAATTAATATTCATTTGATAACTACTTTTGCACTTGTTAAAAGGGGCCCCGCCCACAAAAGTGGGAATCAAATATTCAGGTAGACTATTTTCAGATAAAATAAGTGGAGTTAACTAACTGAACTGTTTGAGACAGCATCAACCCGTTTGGAGCATTTGAGCTGAACAGAGGCCTTGAGGTCCAGCACTGGCACCAGTGCATTTGGTTTCCCGAAGTAACGAGTCACAGCAGCGATGACGTTGAGACCTTGCAGCTACCTGATGTGGGCTCTCTGTGGGTTCAGCTCTGCAGGAGTTCAGAACTGATGCTGTCAGGTGCTCGGAGTGATGAATAGAGGGTTCTTGGAATTTAACTCCGAAAACTAATTTCAATGGCCAGTTGGTTGTGTGCGACAAAAATTATTGGAGTCTCAGGACTCGTGCGAATAAAGAAAAATTGAAGGGCGGAATTTAAACAAACTTGACAAACATGATGACAAAATTAAACACAGGACAGAAGAAATCGGAAAAAGAAAGAAAAAAAGACATGCTGACAAAAAGGAGGGTCATTCTGACTGACTATTAAAACTTTATCAGCCTAAATTCGGCCAATAAGCTTAACATTCTTAGTCACTCACTATAACCAACAGGGTTGAATAGATGAACTTATAACAATATTTTTGAGATCAAACATGATCATAATGACATCAGAAAACATACCATTCAGCTTATACCAAAACAAAAATGAGAGATATAGGTGGTTAAACTTGAGTAAACAGGTCTACAGACCATTTTTATAGATTAATATACCAAAACTAAGCTTAACTTTAACATTCCTTTGACAATCCTGGCTTAAGAATAAGAATCAGCGGAAGTCAATACATGCATTTTGAAAGAGACGAGCATGGCTGTCTTTCACCAGTTATCCACAGCGGGGCGCTGTTAGTCTATGAAAGCTAAAACAATAAAATGAGCAAATTCAAATACATCCATAACTTCGTCATAGATAGATACATCGATCATACATGAATCAAAGTCAGATAATAAGGACACATATTTCACAACAAAGCAATATATCACATTGTTCTTGAGGTTTTATAAGTCTGTGGTTTTGTCTTGATCATGGTCTGGGTCTCAGCAGATGATGTCTTCATGGCTTTGTTGTGTGAGGTGAGAAAAAGGGCACCAGGGATCCCAGGGTGGGATGGTGGGGTAGGTGTTGTGGAAACTTAAGGACCTCAAAGACCTGGGGCCTCATTTATAAAGCTTGCTTACGCACAAAAGAAATTGTACGCCACTTGTAAGCAATGTTTGGGATTTATAAAAAAACAAACTTGACAGGAGAATGTGTGCACCTCCACGGCAGCTCTGACCCTGCTGTATGCACGAAATCTGGAGAAACAGGAGACTGCAACCCCATCAGCAGAAGGATGAAATCAAAAAAAGCTTTGTGGAAGTGGTACATTTATGTGAAATAAATGAATATTACACATATCACAACACATATATGAAGGATATATCTGCAAAAACGAAGAAAGAGGAACCTTTTTATTGATGTCCCAAGGACTTCGCATCCACATGCATGCGTGCTCCCACACACGTAGCCTGTGTTATTGAATCAACTATCTTCTGTCCTTGTGCAACAAAACTCACATTTATATGAAATCCTTTCACATAAACAACAAGGTGGACAGTAACCGTTTTCCCAAAAGTTTTATATTCACCCTTGGAGGTTGACGCAGTTGTATACAACAGCAAAGCACACCATTCACAAAATATTTAATAACTTTACAACCCCAACTTAGCCGTTCCGATGAGCCCTTCGGTGCAATCGTAGCTCTTTTGCAGGCTGAGATATCTCTCCTGAAACATCAGTGCCTTTTTGGAGACTTCGTAAAAGTAATCCATTATAATAAATCCAAAAGTTATGTCTTCTATGTCTTGCTAAAGTGTTTTCTGTATCAAAACACTTTAGCAAAGTAGATAATTGCCATCTTGTTGTCACCCGGATGCAGTTCATCTACTATTTCCTGTGTCTTCTGACAAAAATATAATGAAAAACGTTATACATTTACCTATGCCTATTTGGGTTTTATTCCAAATCGTGCGCTTGGTGCGCACAGATAATTCTTATGGATTTATAAACATTATGTCATCATTACACATATTATGACCGGATACGATGTCAGGAGGGTTAGCCTATCGGATGAACAAGCGGTCTGTCTCCCTTAGAGACACACAGTATCAGAGACACACAGGGAAACAAGCAAACAATAGGCTGTTTTGGCACATTGGAACCTGCAAAAAACAAGTGACTTTTTCTGTAAATATGATTGTAAATAGTTTGCTGTGTGTGATAGTGTTTATTTCTTTGTTCTAACTTATAACTTTTTTGTGATGAATTCAGTCTGATTCAATTACCGTTTTTTTTTCTTTTGTCTTAATGGTCATCTTACTATTTACACATTCAAGTGACAATCCTGCACCATACATATTCAGATAGCCCAGCTTGTCCTGAAAAAAACAAGGTCTGATACATGATTATCCATCAAAGGGTTGAGGTTTTACATACATTATAACACAAAAAGTCCAGGCGCCCCAAAAACAGGAATAAATGGCTGAGACCTTGGAGGGTTAATAATAATTGTAATCAAAACCACATGGTCGTTGCACAAAACTGCTGGTCAATTAGGCTACAACAACTGTAGCTGTTCAGGAGATGAAGTGCTGGTTGGATATAAAAAGGCACGCACAACGCATAAAGACGCACAGTGGCTGATCTGCACTGCTGGAGGACGTGGCACATGGGAGACTCCTACATCCGTGTCCCCCTCCACCTCCATCACCACACCACTCAGGAGGGATTCCCCGATGACCCCCACACCCATCAGTATCTTCGACCTCACATTGAGTAAAGTTTCTTATTTTTGCTCATTTTCTCTCTCGGTCCATCGTGAAATTGGTATCATTGAATATTCATCAAGGGCGTTCCCCTGACCTTTTATAGGCACCATATGGGCAGGGCAGAGCGTTCTCTCATGTGCGACAGCTTTAGAGTTGATTGTGATCTATAAATGGAAACAGGTGTAGGATGTGTGTGCACACTCTGTTATAAATCTGAAAGTTTTTGTTCCTGTGTTTCCTGTGTCCTGCGTACGCCACCTGTAGTGATCTTTCCTACACACAGTTTTATAAATGAGGCCCCTGGAGCGGTAAGTCTGATACCAGATAGAGGCCTAGCCATACAACACTTGTAATTAACAAGTGTCCTCTTGACCTCTGTGTGCGCTCAGAGGCTCGTCCTGGCTCTGGCCTCACCCAATGGGAGTTGGAGTGATTGACCACTTCCATACCATGTCTGAGCATGAGGACATGTAGAGATGATCATCAGTCTGAGCTGGTCTGCTGAGTTCATTGATCACTGATGAGTGTTTGAATTTTAGTATTTTATTTCAGTGCCCACCCTTCACATCACAGGACCTCCTCTATCTCTCTCTGTGCAGGGGTATTACAGGACTCGTGGACACAAGAGAACTGGGTCTGAAGATCGTGGAGGACTACGCCAGATCCTGGACCTGGATACTCATGTAAACTCAAAAACACTGTAGTTGCCTGGCTGTTTTGGAGGTCTCTGGAGCAGTGGTTTGAGGGAGAGAGGGAACATTTTTATTGTTAAAAATGAACGTATAGACTCAGCAAGGAACTATACTAGTCCAGGAAGAACAGCTTTCATAAGTTTTGGCATGCAAATAAAAAAATCAGGGCGTCTCACTTCCTAACATGAATGAAAGTCTGGAGAATAGGAGGCCCACCTGTTACCCATTAGCTGTGCACGGCCTTCAGCTATTAAGACTTTAATCATAAAGAAGGCCAATGCTGACCTTGATTTAGCATCTACATCAAAATCAGTAGGAGGTGTTGTCATGGCTGGAACTCTCAAGGCACAAAAAGAACTCAATGAGCAGACGAAGCAGGTCCATGAGGCAAAAGGCAAGGTTTATTTTCAGTCCAAGATCTGGTACGCAAAAGCAGGCAGAGTCAGGCAAAGGCTACTGTCCCTTGCAGGCTAGACTTGGCTGACATGGAATGACAGATGAATCAACAAGACAGGGGAAGACATGAGGGTTACATACACGAGGTGATTGGGGTTGATGAGACAGAATCAGAATCAGAATCGTTTTTTATTGCCAAGTATGCAACACATACAAGGAATTTGACTCCGGCAGTTGTTTTCTCTAGTACAAGGAGGTAAAAAAAAAAAAGAAAAAAAAGAAACGAGACAAAATAAAATAAAGGTAAATGTAAAAGTAGAGGATAAGATTAAAAAAATAAAATTAAAAAGAAATATGAATGAACAAAACTCTTAACAAATGCAGTTTATGTAAAAATGTACATCAGGAATTTATACAAGCATCCAGGAATATTTACAACAGAAGGGAGGGAAGTGCAGCTGTGCAGTGAACAGTGCAGCTATTAACTGTTTAAAAAGGTGCAGCTGTTATTAATAGTGTAGCTATGAACTGTTTAACATGGTGACTGCAGATGGGTAGAAGCTGCTCCTGTACCGGCTCGTCCTGGTCCTCAGGGCTCTGAGGCGCTTGCCGGATGGGAGCAGTTCAAAGAGTCTGTGAGCAGGGTGAGAGGAGTCCCTCATAATGTTTCCTGCTCTCCTACGAGTCCTGGATGCAGGGGGGACATCGATGATGCGCTCAGAAGTCCTCACAGTGCGCTGCAGTCTGGATCTGTCCTGTTTGGTGGCAGCTCTGAACCACACAGTGATGGAGGAGCACAGGACAGACTCGATGACTGCAGTGTAGAACTGCAGCAGCAGCTCAGGGGGGAGTCCACGTTTCCTCAGGAGACGCAGGAAGTACATGCGTTGCTGGGCTTTCTTTGAGGATGGAGCTGATGTTCTGCTCCCACTTCAGATCCTGAGAGATGATCGTGCCCAGGAATCTGAAGCTCTCCACAGTGGACACCTGGCTGCTGAGGACTGTGAGGGGGGGCAGGGTGGGGGGGTGTCTCCTAAAGTCCACTACCATCTCCACTGTCCTGAGTGTGTTCAGCTCCAGGTCATTCTGACTGCACCAGAGCACCAGCTGATCCACCTGCTGTTGGTAAGCAGTCTCATCACCATCCTGGATGAGACCGATGACGTTGGTGTCATCTGCGAACTTCAGTAGCTTCACAGAGGCGTCTGTGGAGGTGCAGTCATTTATGTAGAGAGAAAAAAGTAGTGGAGAAAGGACACATCCCTGGGGGGTCCCTGTGCTGGTGGTCCGAATGTCCGAGGTGACCTGCCCCAGCCTCACCTGCTGGCTTCTGTCAGTCAGGAAGCTGTAGATCCACTGACAGAGCGCAGGTGGTACACAGTGACACAGCTGGGGAAGCACAATCAGGGATCAGGTGTGACAATGCCAGACAGGAAGCAAAACCTACAGATATAAGGAATATAGGTGAACTTTCAAAATAAAACAGGAAACACAAGACAAGCCCTAAAACGAGAACAAAACAGGTAACTTAACCAAAGAAAAAGCAGGATCATGACAGGTGTCACCATACTGTGTACATCTGTGACAGTCTTTTTGTGCTGTTCAAAGTAAGAGCCCTGTTAAATGTTTCTGGTTTAGTGTTGATCTGGAGTTTTCCTGGTCATTTATAAATGAACGAGGACACTTTAAGGCAGATTGATTTGGGTTTATTCCTGACAGACAGGACAGAGACAGGAGGAGGGGCATGCATCTCAGACGTGCTCAGTGTGACAGCAGTCCCGCATCGAGCTGAACCCGAAACACTTGCAGCCAAAACGCATTCAGCCATCATAGTCCTCTCAGTTTGAAGTTAAAGCAGTGTAACTCATGCTGGAAACTAATGTTGAGTGTATTCACTCTGTTTTCAGACTTTAATGGTTTTAATCATTCTTGAAGACACATGTCCAACATTGTCCCCGAAGAATCAGAAGACTCATTTGAAACTGATTTTACTTCCAGATGTAAAAGTTGGATTTGATTATTAAACTTTTATATATTTATGTTTATTCTCAGAGGTCTGCTGATGTCCCTGCTCATCAGTCTGATCTTCATCCTCCTGCTGAGGTTCACAGCTGGATTTCTGCTCTGGACCACCATCATCCTGGTCCTCATGATGCTCACATACGGTACGAAAATAGGCAAGGCAAGGCAAGTTTATCTGTAGAGCACAATTCGCACACAAGGTAATTGAGAGTGCTTTGACAGAACAAGAAAAATGCATTAAAATCACAACACAAAGTAAAAACAAAAATAATCATTATAAAATGAACTTTAAAAGAGAAGAGTGCAGATAAGATCCTTCCAGTATGCACAGTTAAACAGAGCTGTTTTGAGCCTAGATTTGAACATTGTCATTGTAGAGGCCTGTCTCACATCTTCAGAAAGACTGTTCCAGATTTTAGCTGCATAAAACTGGAACCCTGATTCCCCATGTTTAGTCCTGACTCTGGGCACCAGCAGGAGGCCGGTCCCTGAGGTCCTCAGAGTCCGAGATGGTTCATATGGCACTAACATGTCAGAGATGTACTTTGGTGCTAGGCCGTGGAGAGACTTGTACACAAGCAGAGCTGCTTTAAAGTCTATTCTCCGAGCCACAGGAAGCCAGTGTAGGGACCTGAGCACAGGACTAATGTGCTCGTACTTCCTGGTTCTGGTCAGGACCCGAGCAGCAGCATTCTGGATGTACTGCAGCTGTCTTAGAGCTGAGCAGCACCAGAACATTTTCTCAGGATACGTCTGGTTTTCATCAGATTGTTCAAATCTAAAATTTTATCAAACACTTCAGGACAGGCAAGCAGCTCAGAGCAGAAAAGAGACAACTGGGGATGTTTCTTCTCATTGTCTCTGTGAACATCTGCTCCTTTTTTACTAATTTTCAGAGTCATTGTGTCTTTAAATACCACGTCATATTTCCATGGCAATGTCAGTTAATACTCAATACAGTATTTAATGTTCATAGTCCTGTTTGAACATTGTTGTTCTTTCTGTCTTGGGTTCAATGCCTTGCTCAAGGGCACCTCAGCAGTGCTGAGGAAGTCAGCTAGCACATCTATGGCTACCAATCCGACTTCCAAACATGATTCAGTCTGGACTGGAACTGGCAGGCCCTCGGGTCCCCACCCAAAGTCCTTCAGGACTGAGCTCCTGCTGCCCCAAATGTAACAGGAGATTATGTATCGATGCATGATCAGTCGCAAGAGTCTAGTTCCTAGGACTGATCAGTCCCGGTTCCTGGGACTGATCTGTCCCAAGAGTCTGGTTCCTGGGACTGATCATTGTGTCATGGTCTCACAGACTCTCTCCTTGAGCTCCTAAATGCTCTGAGTTTATCAAAAGACGAACGTCATTGATGTTTGGGGTTTGGACTTGAAGTGTCGGCAGATTTAGCTTCAGGCAGAGGAGGGCAGTGAGCCGGTGCCTCGAGCTCCAGGGGGCCTGAAGATGGAGTCATGAAGAGCAGATATAGATGTCCTAGCCACCATCGGGTGATCTGGTGTTGTAGTTAAAGGCTACAGGGTCACCTCTGGAACAGTGTGAGGAACTGACAGGGAGCATTATCCTATCTACTGTTCCAGAGATGTAATCAGACTACTTATTACTTTTGACAGGTCTGTGGTTCTGCTGGATGGAGCTGGGCCGGCTTAGAGACAGTCCAGGATCTGATGTAGGTATCGTAGAGGTGGGTCTTCAGTCTGACCTCCAGATATACCTGCAGCTGTCACAGACGTGGACCATTCTCTGTGAGTGTGTCTTCATCATGTGCTCTGACCTATGTGTCTAAATATGCTGACATGACGATAACAAGTGAAGGTCATCTGGGTGTATTACTGTAGGATAAAACACTATGGTCTCTCTGCGGTATGATTCTGGAGAACCACATATCTGGATCTATGGCAACACAGAAACTAAACAAGCTGTTCATTCAATTAGACTGTTTTGGTGAAATATGTTAAATCTGAAACTTCCTAAAAACTTATGTAGTGATCATCCGTGCAGGGTTTTGTTCACACTCTCAGTCAATAAAAGTTTAAAATGAAACACCTTCTTATTGTTTTGTGTTTTTGAAAGAAACGTAAATATTGTGGAGTATTTAAGATCAACATGTTTGTAAAAATACTAACCCAGTGCTTTTCTATGACCTCAAATGTTTGGGTGATCTGGACACGTCCCTCCACCTGACAGGACACAGCGTGTTCACTGTTGCCATGGAAACACACAGATTTGTCCTCACAAATGCACATCTGTATGTCTATGTGTAGCTGTGATTCTGGCCCTGTCTGAGGCATCCATCTTGTTGATGTTGATCTTCCTGAGGAGGAAAGTGAGAGTCGCCATCGCCATGCTGCGAGAGGCCAGCAAGTAAGAAACACACTGATATGGACCAATGAGAACAACTGGGATGTAAACTTGTATGACATCAGCTGTTTGTTTGTTTCTTTGCTTGTTTGTTCCAGAGCGATGGGCCACATCCCATCCACCTTGTTCTTCCCCGTGGTCACCTTCCTCCTGATCACTGTGTGCATCTCGTACTGGGCTGTCACTGCTGTGTATCCTTCATCATGTTTAGGTTATGGTCACAGTCCAGGAGGAAGACCATCTACAGTTAAGAAGACCCATGGAGAGGGATTGAGAAGAACAGGTCACCTCACCTGTCCATGCTTCATGTCAGACCAAATGAAGGTCTACAATAGGGAAGTTCACGGCCATCTTCACAGTCAGCAGAACTCAGATCAAAAGCAGCACTGACTGACAGCCATTTTGGTTTTGATAAGAGCGTTTTATATTTATGTTTCAGTCCTAAAAGGTCCTTCAGGTGACTCCATCTGCAGACTCAGCTCTGACTCTACTGTCAGATGTTTCCAGAAGCTCTGCCCCTCTGGTCTGAGTTGCTCAGACCACCTCTATCAGCACACCTGCAGTACTTTCAGCACCCACCAGGGGGCTGCAGCCCATGCTTATGGTGTTAAAATATGATTTCTTAAATGTCTGTCCTGATGATCGCATTCAGAGGGGTCACCTCAGTCTGTGCGCCTCTTTGTTCTTTAACCGTCTGTCTGATCAGTTACCTGGCCTCTTCAGGTGAACCCGTCTACAAGGTGATGTCTCCTAATGTCAGCTGTCCACATGCCAACTCCACCTGCAGCCCTGAGGTAGACACACGTCAGCATGTGGCGGTCTTTTAAAGACTCAGGGACAGGGTCTCTGAAGGGGCATGCACCGCCAAAGACAGAGGCTGTTTTTAAAACTGCATACTACATACAACAAACTACAAACTACACAGTACATACTACAAACTACATACAAAAAAATAAAAACCACATACTAAATACTACAGCCTACACACTACAAACTGCATATTAAAAACCACATACTGCATACCACATACTATAAACTACATGCTACATACTAAAAACTACATACTGCAGATTACACACCACATACTGCAAACTGCATACTACATACTGAATACTACAAACTCGACACTATATATACTACAAATTACATACTGCATACTACACACCACATACTGCAAAGTACAAACTGCATACTACACAATACATACTACAGGCTACATAAATACAAGCTACATATTACATTCTATAAATCACATACTGTATACTACACACTACATACAATGAACTGCATACTTTATAATACAAACTACATGCTACAAACTACAGACTACATACTGCATACTGGATACTATGCACTGAATACTACATGCTACAAACTACAAACTATATCCTACATATTGCATACAACATACTACAAACTACATGCTATGTACTGCATACTTCATACTACAAAATACTCACTACATACTGTAATCTACATACTACAGACTGATCAGATGTGTCTTTGTGTCCTTTCCTCCTCTCATAGACCTTTAACAGATCAGATGTCTCCTTGTGTCCTTATCTCCTGTCTTTCAGACCTTTAACAGATCGAATGTCCCCTTGTCTCCTGTCTTACAGACCTTTAACAGATCAGATGTCTCCTTGTCTCCTGTCTTACAGACCTTTAACAGATCAGATATCTCCTTGTCTCCTTGTCTCCTTGTCTCCTGTCTTTCAGACCTTTAACAAATCAGATGTCTCCTCGTCTCCTCTGTGTGCTGGCTCTCTCTGTCTCTTCTCCTTCTTCGGAGGACAAACGCCGTACCATCGTCACCTCTTTCTTCTGCAGCTGTCCAACCTCCTGGTCTTCCTCTGGCTCATAAACTTCAGTCTGGCTCTGGAGCAGTGCACTTTAGCAGGAACCTTTGCCTCCTATTATTGGTCCAGAAGGAAACCTCAGGACGTCCCTCCATGTCCTCTGTTCTTCTCATTCACTAGGACAGTCAGGTGAGAACAATCGCATGGACCAATCAGAGGGCCTGATTAATGTAGAGATAGAGAGTCTTTATGTCCTCCAAACCAGGCCCCTCTATGGAGGCCCTCACCTTATAAGGAGGCCCTCACCATATAAGGAGGCTCTCACCTTAAAAGGAGGCCCTCACCATAAAAGGAGGCCCTCACCTTATAAGGAGGCTCTCACCTTATAAGGAGGCTCTCACCATATAAGGAGGCCCTCACCATATAAGGAGGCAGATGATGATGATGATGATGGTTTCTTTTTGAACTGTCACAGTTCAAAAAGACCCAAAAGCAGAATAAAAACAGCCAAAACAGGTATCAGGCAAAAAACAGACTTTAATGGGAGATTCCAAGAAAAGTACAGTCCAATCCAAAAATCCAGAAACCAGAGAATCAGTCCTAACAGCAAAGGTACCAGTCCAACAGGCAAAAAATCAAGTACAAGAAAAAAGGCAGAGATCAGAATCCAAAAGGTAAACTCACTGAAGGCTGAAGGAGAAGCAGGCAGGAGCACAAACCACGATCTGGCAACTGACAAAGACAAACTGACTGGCTTAAATACTGTGGGTGATTACAAACAGAAAACAGGTGAGTGTCTAAGCAGAGGAGGGGGAGAGGAGTGAGCAGGGAAGGAGCCAGAGGGTGGGGCTATGAGCAGCAGGCAGCTCCAGCAGTGTCCATGACAAATGACAGGTTAAATGCTGTCTTTGTTGATTGGTCAGTCTCTGACACAGACTGTTATGACAGGTTAAATGCTGTCTTTGCTGTTTGTCAGTCTCTGACATAGACTGTTATCACAGGTTAAATGCTGTCTTTGTTGTTTGTCAGTCTCTGACACAGACTGTTATGACAGGTTAAATGCTGTCTTTGTTGTTTGTCAGTCTCTGACACAGACTGTTATGACAGGTTAAATGCTGTCTTTGTTGTTTGTCAGTCTCTGACACAGACTGTTATGACAGGTTAAATGCTGTCTTTGTTGTTTGGTCAGTCTCTGACACAGACTGTTATGACAGGTTAAATGCTGTCTTTGTTGTTTGGTCAGTCTCTGACACAGACTGTTATGACAGGTTAAATGCTGTCTTTGTTGTTTGGTCAGTCTTTAACACAGACTGTCACCATGATGGACTCGGTCACTGAGTGAAGACGAGGACAGAGATGGTCTGTATGAGGGACACTGAGCTCAGAATCATCTGAATACCTGACTGTTCAGACAGACCACAGGGACGATCAGAGGACATTTATGGACACATCAGCAGCTACAGCAGTGTTCATTGGTGGGCCCTGTTGTTTTCGACAGGTGTTCTTTTTTCACCTGTAGTAACCCCGGTGTGTGTCTGCAGGTATCATACTGGCTCTCTGGCCTTTGGCGCTCTGATCCTCTCCGTGGTTCAGCTGGTCAGGATCCTCCTGGAGTACCTGGAGCAGAAACTGAGAGGTAAGGACAAACTCAAGAACACCTGTCTATGGAGATGGACCATGTATCAGATAGCATTAAAATGTCTCTTTGTTTACCTGTCCAGGTGTGAACAACAGTGTGTCGCTTTCTTTACCTGTCCAGGTGTGAACAATAGCATGTCTCTATGTTTACCTGTCCAGGTGTGAACAACAGCGTGTCTCGGTTCCTCCTGGTCTGTATGAGGTGCTGCTTCTGGTGTCTGGAGCGGTTCATCCGTTATCTGAACAGGAACGCCTACATCATGGTGAGGGCCTGTCATAGATCTACCTGAGGGGTCTCTGCATGCTGAGCTGGTCCTCAGAGGAGAAGCAGTAACGTATGAGCACCTGCACCTTCTTGAGTGGTGAGGATGACAGCTGTGTTTCTGTCACCTGTCCACCAGGTGGCGATCTACGGTAAGAGCCTGTGCACGTCAGCCAGAGAGGCTTTCTTCCTGCTGATGAGGAACATGGTGAGGTGAGGGCACACTGATGAGGTCTTTAGTAGTTACTGTGACCTACAGAAGCTTCAAATTAAACAGCATTGTAACCTGGTCAGACCTTAGAAAACCAAAGAGGTTAAACGTGTTTTTGTTTTCAGGGTTTCTTTTATAATTTTTCACATCATGTATTCATCACAGTTTCAGCTGATTGTACCAGGGCATGGAGACTTTTAATTATAATAATTATAAAGACACAATCAAAGATCACTTTAGAGTGCTGGTTTCTCTGCTCGGAGCTCTTTCAGACAGCACACGAGTTCAACAGCTGGATTTAAACCTAAAATACTGAAGCTGCAAAATGAGGGTGTCACGACTGTTTTAGGAACAAGGGAACAGGAATAATGGACTGAAATACTTCTGCTGCATAAACAAAACTGTTAAGGTTGAAATGGTTTTAGTAAAACTAGAACTCTGCCTCCTGTCCGAGGTCCTCATCCCTGACATTCAGTCTTTCATTATGATTGAACTCCTTCAGCTGTTTACATACAGTGTTAATTTGGTTGACTAATTACAAAAGTCCAATCAGACCTAATTTGGTCATGTAGAAAGTAGGGACAAGTTAGGAAAATATCCAATCACAGCTACTTTGGTTGTGTGGAAAGGTTGGATGAGTTAAGAGGGACATCCAATCACAGCTGCCTTAGCTTGGTGGTGGTGGGATAAGTTGTGGAGCGATCCAATCAGAGCTCCTCTCTTTATGAATTGATATATTCATGTAGAGCAGGTTCACTGTTTGTTGTCAGTTCTGGTATTGTAACTGAGATGCTCTGCCAGGTAGCCTAAATAAAGGTGACTGCATTTCACACAAAAGTTCAATTTGTTTCTGTTCATTTATACATTCAGACTTTACTAGCATTCAATAAAGGGTTATTAGATGTTTCATTTTATCAGAGTGTAAAACATGACTTCAGAAATTCAAGGAAACATAAAAAATGCCTTACCCTTTACACTTCATATTTTAGTCGACTAAATTCACAGTAGATTTCATCGACCAAAATGCTGTGAAATTTCATCAACTAAAACTAGACTAAAATTAAAACAATTTGGATGACTAAATTATAACTAAGACTAAAAGATATTTTAGGCAAAAGACTAAAAGTAAATTAAAAAGTGCTGTCTATATTAGCACTGATACTCAGGATCTTCATCAGCTTTTGGAGAGGTGGTCAGAGCTGTGCAGGAATTACACCTCAGGTTCAGGTTCATGTTACTTTATTTGCACCCGCAGGTAGATTCGTTTGCAGTCCGTGAGATTACACCACCCATACAAAAATGCCAAAGAGAAAGGTACCTCAAATATATGATGTATTAAAATATAAAATCAAATAAATCCAACAGATATGAAACAGTCAGTAATCAATGTGCAGCTCAGACGGCCTGCAGCAGGTTATCATTTCTGATGGATGGATTCTGTCCCATGAGGGTGGGGGGCCGTGGGGACGGGGCAGCCCAGCTGCATGCAGCTGCAGGCCAACGGGACCCGACGACGTAAGAGGATTCATTTTGACCAGGAGACCCTGTCTGAGGGTCCTGAATGAGACCCACAAAGAGAGAAGTGGTCTCTGAGCCTTTGAGTGGTCCCAGAGGACCTGCATAGAGGTCTTCACTGACCCAGATGGACCTGAGCACAGAGACCTTCTTTAATTCATTTTTTTTCTGTGAATATTCCTCATTCCTTGGCTGATTTGTTTGAGTTTCTGTTGAATCAGGTCATCGGTCTTTCTTGTGTGCAGGGTCGCGGTCCTGGACAGGGTCATGGACTTCCTGTTGTTTCTGGGTAAAGTCCTGATCTCAGGAGGAGTGGGTGAGTCTTAGGGACAAACATTTAAAGATCTGATGATGTGAACACACCTGCAGGATCTTAAATCACTCTCTGTCTGTCTCAGGTGTGCTGGCCTTCTTCTTCTTCACCAGGAGGATCCCCCTTTTTCAGGACCAAGTCCCTGATCTGAACTACTACTGGGTCCCCCTGCTGGTGAGGGGTCTTCACATGTCCTCCTGAAGATTAGGGGACACTTTAATTGACCACATGTTAGACAAACTGTCACTGACCCAGAGGGTCTCCTGCTGCCGGGGCTCAGAGGGGTCCTCCAGGTCCAAACTGTGGTGGGCTCCATCCCAGTCTCCTGACTCAGACTCCTCTGTGAAACCCTGAGGTCTGGTCTGAGCTCCCTTTCAGTCTGGGGGCCGACCCAAAGAACCTTTCAGGGCGTTGGCCCATTTGATGTTCGGACCACAAAAGTTCTCAAGGCAGAGTCGGACACAGGAGGGGCAGACTATGATCCTCTTATGGGCCTGACGAAGACCAGACCACCCAGAGGACAAGCTCTCTTTAAATCAGGGTGGACCACATAGGACTGATTTAGGCTCAAGTCCAGGTGTAGGAGTTTAGTCCGGGTTTAAGAGTTAGTCTGAGTTTTAGATTTTAGTCCAGGTTTAAGATTTTAGTTCAGGTTTAAGAGTTTAGGGTTTATACTTTAGACCTTTCAGACCCCCAGAGCATCACATCAGACCCCTAGAGCCTCACAAAGGCCCTCACAGCCTCTCATATGGCCCCCGCAGCCTCACATCAGGCCCTCAGAGCCTCGCATCAGGTCCACAGAGCCTCACATTAGGGCTCCCACAGGCTAACGAGTGGCCCAAAGGGTCCAAAAAAGGGGCCCTCAGAGCCTCACGTTAGCCCCCCCACAGCCTCACCTAAGGCCCCCACAACTTCACATTAGGGCCCCCAGTTTCACATTAGGCCCCTACATCCTCAAACAAGGCCCTCAAAATCTCACACAAGGCCCCCAGTCTCACACCAGGTCCCCAGATCCTTACATCAGGCCCTCAGAGTCTCACATCAAGCCCCCAGATCCTCAAATTATGCTCCCAGAGCCTCACATCGGGCCCCAAGAGCCTCACATCAGGTCCTCAGAGTCTCAGTTAGGTGTCAGGCTGCAGACGATGTTAATTGTAAATGTGAGCCAAGATCCTGAGATCACAGACCTCCGCCAAGCAGTTCACTTCCACCTATAAATTGTGATTTCCACCCAACATTATAGTCCTATGTTTATTTTATACGCACATTGTGGAATGAAAAATATCAATCTGCAAGAAGTGTGATTGTTGTTGATATCATCCAATAGAGTGACCTAGTTAGTAGTGGGTCTTGTAACTCGTTGACTGAACCAGTTTGCTGCTGCTTGTACAGATGCCCCAGTGGGCGATGTCTCCAGCCTGTCGGTTGGCGCAAAACCACACGGCGCTTCAGTGCATGGTGCCTTCGCTCTATGTGGAATTGGGGGGTTAGGTTTTTATACTCACACACACAGACAAGGCTCCAGGAACAGTGCTGGGCTTTCTCCATCGGCGATACGTTTCCTCCTCTCTTTCTGTGTCTGTGAGCAGAACTCTGCATGCCCCAGCTCTCTCTGCTGATTGGCTGATCGCTGTGCTGTGCCTCTGCGTGTAACCAGAGCGTGTAACCAATCGGATGGTGCTGTGGGTGGGACAAAATACGGCCCAGTGTTAAGTAATGGGACTTCATCATAAACTTCAATGTTTTTTTGTGACGTCAGTCTGGATCGGATCAGAACCAAAATTTAATGGCTTCTGCCTTGGACCAAACCACACCTCTGGCAAAAATTTTCATGTAAATCAATCCAGTAGTTTTGGCATAACTTTGCTAACAGAAAAACAAACAAATGAACAGACAGACTCCGGCGAAAACGTAGTCTCCTTGGCAGAGGTAGTAAAGGACTAAATTCAGACCAGACTGATGACCAGACTAAATTAAGAGCTCAATATAGACCAGACTGATGATATATGATATTAAATCTATTATTTTATTCATATATTGTTGTTTATATTTCAGACGGTGGTGATTGGCTCGTACCTGATCGCTCATGGCTTCTTCAGCGTCTATACCATGTGTGTGGACACTCTCTTCCTCTGCTTCTGTGAGTCAAAACATTGAACTCATTAAACCTGAAGGACTCTCTTGCATCTATGCTCATACATCTATGTGTAGTTTAAAGTATTAGACCAAACCTGCAGCCTCTCTATACAGTTGCAATCAAAATTATTAAACCCTCATTGCCAATTAGGTTTATTGGCAAAATTTACAAACTTCCAGCTGTTTGCAACAAACAAATAAAACAAGAACAACTGGAATAGCTCAACACAACTAATATTACCAGAGACTTCTTCAAATAAAAAAAAAATGCCACTTTTAATGACTACTGCAGTCTCAAAATTATTCAACCCCCTGAATAGAATCCCTTATAAGAGTACAAATTTGCAAATCAGGTGTCTTAAGCACAGCTGATGCAAATAATCAAGCGCTTCATTAGCTGCATCAGGTGTGCTGTCTGAAGCACACTTCAAATACCTGCACTGGCGAGGGTTTGGTTGATTACATGTTAGAAATATGGCTCAGTCAAGAGAATTGTCCAAAAAATTAAGAGAAGATATCACTGCCTTGCACAAACAAGGAAAGAGACACAAAAAGACAGCAAAAGCACTGGATGCTCCTAGAGATACAGGTGGGAGTAAAGTTCACAAGTTCAAAGTTAAAGGAACAGTGGCGACCAGTGGCGGCTGGTGCAAAACATTTAAGGGGGGCGCAGTTTTGGAGGAAATAAACCAAAAAAGCACTCCATACTACAGTGAAAAAAAACTAAAGACAAAACATAATCACAATGCAACCTACTTGAAATATGCACCATTTAAACAGAAACTTTGCCCTCCTTTACTTCTGGGCTGCAGATTTCTTAGTGACTCTCTGATTAAAGTCCATCATATCCATCACCAGTCTCTCCTCCATTTACAGCATGGCCAGTGCATTCAGCCTGTCCTGGTTCATGGAGTTTCTCAGGAAAATTTTGATCCTCTTTAAGTTTGAGAAGCACCTCAGCTTCTGCAGTGGTCATGGGTGTGGTGATGAGGATCTTTTGCAGAGTGACAGTCTCTGAAAATACCTCTCCAAGATTATTTTCCATGAACAACTGGAAAAGGTCCACGGCACCACAGCAGGCCTTGAACTCCTCCTTGTTGTCGATTAGTTGAGCTCTGTCTTTAGCTTGCTTCCGTTGAGCACTGGGTCAGCCTTCATGGAAATCTTCAAGAAACATGACGTGGTACTGTGTGAACCTGTGACCCTGCAGCAAAGTGGCACTGATGAGATGGTAAGTGAAGGAGAATCGTTCCGTCAATATGGTGTTGGAGACCTACAGAAGAGCAATAAAAAAATACATCAGAACTTAACATCAGTATTTACTGAAAAAAAACAATAAAACAGCCAAAGTTTGACCTGCTCCCATAAAATAAAGCTGTAATTTATGTCATTTTCACCATTTTAAGAACATTTCTTGTGTCAACTGAACAGTGTCTTATTTAATACATATCTTATGTCTCATGGCTCAAGACTGTAAACACAAACAGAATCTTATGTACCACTGAACTGATGCTTTAAAACTAAAGGTAAAACTGTGTGATATAGTTTTTGGTATAGATTAACTGTAAAAAGTATGAACAAAACAAAAAACAAATAGGAAAAACAACTTCAAATTTTAAAAAGTCAAAAAAATAAACTTTACATTACAGGAGTCTGTTTCCATCTGCAGGAGCCTTTGGATACGACATTTACTTTGTACCGTTGTGTGCAGTATTCAGTCAGCAAGAAACACCAACAGAATGTATAATTTTTTTTTTTATCCAAATAGAACATTTTATTATAGCAACTAAAAGTATGATATTCAATTATATAAAATGACAATATTGCATATATTTATATTGATCTTTATTATTTTATATCACAGATTTCGTTGCAATGATAAAACTACTACATTTGGAGGCAGGATGATACATTTTGTTGGTCTGTTTTCATTGATTTTATACTGTGTACAATGGTACAAGCTGGAAAGGCACAAGGTAAGTGTCAAATCTAAAAGCTCCAGTAGATTTAAAATACTTCATTTTCAGACAGATTTCACTGAAAGTGGAAAGTAACCTATTTGGCACAGATAACAGAATTGAAAGGTTTTATTTAAAATTAAAATTTGTAAGATGTAAGAGTTCATTGGTGGGGTAATAAGCTCTGTGAAACACTTAAGAGGTAAATAATGTGTTGTTTACACTTTTGGGACTAAAAAAACATGATTTTAACCAGTAAATTACAACATAAATGATAGCAGTATCAGTTCTTCTATTTGTAATTTTTTAAAGGCTTTCACACAATGTAACAGTAATATTTAATGAGCACTGCATAAACCATCATAATTTTTGCATGCACGTGTATATTAAAATTACAGTTTGTCCTATCTTTGGTATGTTTCTTTGTACTTAAGACCTTGTGTGTCTATTTTTACTCTTCATTAGTGTGCATTGTTCCTGCTTTGCCATGATTTTTAAAATGTAATTTTTTAGGTCCCTTTATAAAATATTTGCAACAAAATAATGTATCAATTTTGTCAGTTTAACTGAAAAGGAATTTCTAGTGGGGTAAAAACAAACTTAGCCACCTATTAAAAGCACCAATTCCTTCTAAAACTGAGTGCGTTGATATGATTGAAAGCGCTCGCTGTCCAGTCACATGAGGAAAAGAAACACCAGAACAATACTAACTCGCTGCCAGTCAAAGTGGGAGTGTGCGGGGCGCAGCAGGCAAAGCTGAAGCGGCAACTCACAAAGACGCGTCAGGTCACATGCTGAGCAAAAGTTTAGGGACTTACATTGACTCCCATTAGGCCGGCACCCCTCCGTATGTAAACTATGAATTCACAACACAGTTACTACGTAAAAACATTTTGAAACCCCTGTTATTAAATGGTGACAGGTGCTGCTGACAGACTATTACTGTGTGGTATAAATAAATGTTTTTATGCGTTATTTTTTTATAATTTAATGACAAATAATGTTGTGGTTAACTAGACTTCATCTGTCAAATTTTGGAGGCGCCCCAGCGCCCCCTATTGACAAACTGCCACTGGTGGCGACACTATCTGGACATGGCAGAAAGAGACAGCTATCAACGGCTGCCATCAGATTCCTGAGGAGGCAGGTGGTCAAAAACCCTCGAGTGACTGCAAAAAACCTGCAGCAAGACTTGGTGGCAGCAGACATGGATGTTTCAGTTTGCACAATAAGACACATACCAAACACCGAAGGGCTCCACGCCCAAACTCCCAAACATCCACCACTACTGACCCAAAAGCACAAGAAGAGTGGCCTTGGATCTGCTCAAAACCATATAAATAAGGCACAGAAGTTTGGGGATTCTGTTTTGTGGAGCGATGAAACAAACCTGGAACTTTTCAGGCCTGTGGATCAGCGGTATGTCTGGAGGAAGAAGAATGAAGCATACCCTGAAAAGAGCACCCTGCCTAAAGTGAAGTTTGGCGGTGGTTCAGTGATGCTCTGGGGCTGCTTTGCTTCCTCTGGCACTGGAAACCTGCAGCGTGTGGAGGATGGATTAACTCAAGAATCAGGAAATCCCTAGAGGAAAACATCATGCTGTCTGTGTGGAAGCTGGAGCTTGGGCGTCATTGGACCTTCCAACAGGACAATGATCCCAAGCATACCTCAAAGTCCACTAAGGTCTGGTTTCAGAAGAAGTCCTGGAGGATTCTAGAGTGGCCGTCACAGTCACCTGACTTGAACCCCGTAGAAAATCTGTGTTGGGACTTGAAGAAGGCAGCTGCAGCATGCAAACCCAAGAATATCAGTGAACTGGAGACCACTGCCCATGAGGAATGGGCTAAGATTCCTCAGAAACACTGCCTGAAGCTGGTGTCTGGCTATGCATCACGTTTGCAGCAGGTCGCTGGGGTGCCGCCCCCTCCAAAATTCGACAGAAGAAGTCAACTTAAACACAACATAAATTGTCATTAAATTTAAAAAATAACCAATAAAATTATTAATTATTACCACACAATGATTGCCTGTCACCATTCATTAAAAAGGGTTTCAAAATATATTGATTAAAAACTATGTTGTGAATACATAATTTATACGGCGGGGCGCCAGCCTAATGGGAGTCTATGTAAGTCCTTAAACTTTTGCTCAGCACATGACCAGAGGCTTGTTTGGGATTGGCCGCTTCAACTTTGCCTGTGGGGGGCAGGCAAGTGCGCCCTGCACACTACCACTTTGACTGGCAGCGAATCAATATTGTTCTGGTGTTTCTTTTCCTCATGTGACTGGACAGCGAGCGCTGTCAATCATATCAACACATCACCGCAGCAGATGTATTCACCAGTATTGGAAATGGCAGCTTCTCATGGATCCGCGGAAAACTCTGTTATTTCACTACTGAATAACCCGTTGTCAAGGAGTTCACTGGAAGAGAAAAAGAGGCTAAAGGAGCTTGGACCTGAACAACCTGACATAAGCGATGGCGGGCGGGCCTACACCCGGGGCTTCTCGCTCTCTAGCTATGACAAGCGGAGCTGGCTGGTGGGCTGCGCTGCAAGTAATGCCCTTTACTGCTTCCCCTGTTTGCTGTTTCAAACTGCCGGCACCGATTCATTGTGGACAACGACTGGAGTATGAGACCTGAAGCATCTCTCTGAGAAATGCAAACGGCATGAGAGTAGCCGAAGCCAGGCACAACGAAGAGGTGACGAAAAACTGACACATTCTGTCTAGAATAATAGACTATGTTAAATTTTTTGGCGCCTTTGAGTTGGCTTTATGAGGCCACGATGAGAGTGAGGCATCCGACAATCCCAGTATTTTCCGTGGCTTGGTGGATTTTGTTGCCTCTCTGGATGGGGTGTTGAAAGAGCAACTAGAGAACGCCACAGTGTTTAAGGGGACCTCAAAAATGGTGCAAAACGAGCTGTTGGACTGTATGCTGTCTTGTTAAGGAGCAAACCATCTGGACAAGAAGTCCAGAGCAGTGAGTTTTTATCGATTCAGGTGGATGAAACTATGGATATTGCCACTCAATCGCAACTTTTGCTTGTACTGCGCTACATTGATCCAAAAAACAACCTGCAGGAAAGATTTTTTGAGTTCATCCCCCTGCAGTCAGCTACAGCTGAGACCATCTCCACAACAATGAAAGAGCGTCTTGTTGCCATTCTTCCTGGAGATCAAAAAAGTAAGCTGATTTGTCAGGCATATGATGGAGCCAGCGTGATAAGAGGTGCCACTGCAGGCGTTCAGAGGAAGAGCCAAGATCTGTACCCCAACGCCCACTACATCCACCCGCTATGCACATCAGCTCAACCTGATCATGCGACAAGCCACCTCTCACATAGCCAAAGACAGGATTCTTTTTTCTAACCTTTCTGGCTTTGCCAGCTTTTTCTTCAGATCGCCCAAGCGGACAGGTGTGCTTGATAAAATTATAGCACATAGGCTACCAACATCCAGTGCTGTCAGGTGGAACTTCCACAGCCGTGCCATCAACACAGTGTTTGAGCACAGAGAGGATCTCATTCACTGTTTTGACACCATATGAGACTCCGGTGACTTTGACCCCAGTACTGTCAGAGAAGCAGGAGCCTTCGCTATGCTACTGGAGCACCCGGACTTCAAGTTCTTCCTGCAACTTTTCCACCACATCATGCCACACGTTGACCTTCTATATGCCAAGCTCCAGAAGAAAACCATCGATTCGGTCCATATGAATGGGTGCCTCCAGCAGTTCCAACAGGTTATGATTATTGTTATTATTATTATTATTATCATTATTATTATTATTATTATTGTTGTTGTTATTTATGTCCTGCCTTCTATTATTAACCATCTTCATCTTTTTGTTATTGTTCTAAATATTTTGTCCTTTACAGAAATTCTATCCATCCGATGGTTGAGCCTAGCAGTGAGGAGAGCAGCAGCTCCCATGCATCAAAGAGGCGTTGGGTACTCAGTCCAGAGATCCATCAGAGGATCGCAGAAGAGGTGAGATTGCATTGGAGAAAAAAATCAGTAAGAGCCTATGCTACACTGAAGATTGGGTTAGGATGTGTCTTACCTTGACATAACAAGTAATTCAGGGGCAAAGTTTTCCATTTTATAACATGCATGGCACCAAACTCTAGATTAAGAGCTACAAAATGAGTTTGCCAAGAGGATATAAATTCTTTGCTCAGTAGAACATTATCTTTTGCAGACTTGAGTTCTAAAAAATATCTTGTTTTTTAATTATTGTATATTTTTACAAAAACAAAATCCACTTTTTTGAAGTAACTGGTGCTTTGAATGGGTGGCGAAGTCTTTTTATTACTCCACAAGATGAGATGAGAAACATATATTGATCCCTCACTGGAGACACTAACTTGTCACAGCACCAAAGAACACAGCAAAGCAGGACCAATATAAACTAATGAAGAGTAAAATTAGATACACACAAAGTCTGAAGTACACAGAAACATACTAAAGATAGGAGAAACTGTTATATTATATATTATATATTATATATTATACACAAGTGCATGCAGATTATTGCAGAGGTTTACTGCAGTGCTCATTAAATATTACTGTTTCATTGTGTGAAAGCCTTTATGAAATAACAAAAAGAAAGAAGAATTGATAACGCTATCAAGTTATGTGTTGCAATTTACTGGTTAAAAAAATGTTTTGTTTTTTTAAGTCCCAAAAGTGTAAACAAAACATTGTTTACCTATTAGGTGTTTGACAGAGCTAAGAACCCCACCAAAAATGGTTGCATCTTAAAAGTTTCAATTTTAAATAAACCCTTTCAATTTAGTTTTCTGTGCCAAATGGGTTTCTTTCCACTTTCAGTGAAATTTGTCTGAAAATAAATTGGCCTGTGTCTGTGAGCTGGCCATGGCTGAAAAAGGAGCAGGGTTGAAGAACAGTAGGAAACAATGGGATACACCAAATGGAAAGAGGGGCACTGAGAGCATTCTGACCAGACATGGTAAATAGCAGGCAGAAGACAGACGTTTGAGACGGATAGAAGACAGTCGTCAGTTCTTTTGCCAGTATGCATGCATGGTCTTTAAACAAAAATACAAGGATGGGTGGGGTCAGTCTGACTTGAGAAAGGCCTTTCAGGCGTTGCAGCTACCATACTTAAGACAATTCATTCAATGCATGCCAAGGCACTTGATTTACATTGGACAGAGTTTGCATACCAATGCACTAGGTTAACAATTGAACATTTTCTCTATCAGTAGATTAAACATAATATTAAAATTTGAAGTTGTTTTTGCTGAAAACCTATAAATATATTCAATACATTTACAGCCTCCGTTTCTGTTGTGAGCAGTCTGCCCTCTTGTGGTGCATTCTTGTATCTGATTTTTTTTTTTCTTTTTTTCTTTGTTTTGTTTGTACTTTTTACTGTAACTCTATACCAAAAACTGTATCACATAGTTTTTACCTTCAGTTTTAAACATCAGTTTAGTGGTACATAAGATTTTGCTTATGGTTACACTGTTGATCCATGATACATGTATGAAATAAGACAGTGTTTAGTTGACACACGAAATGTTCATAGACTGGTGACATAAATTACAGCTCTATTTTCTGGGAGCAGTTTACGCTTTGGCTTTTTAATTGATTTTTTCAGTAAATACTGATGTTTAGTTTTGGTAATAAAATGCGCTTTACTCTGTATTTTTGTTTGTCTTTCTGTAGATCTGTGACACCATATTGGGACACACCAGGGAACGATTCTCCTTCACTGACCATCTCATCAGCGCCACTTTGCTCCAAGATGACAGGTTCACACAGTACCACACTACATTTCCTGAAGATGCCCTCAGCAGCACCTTGAAGGCCTACCTGATGCTCAATGGAAGCAAGCTAAAGACAGCTCAGTCTTAATCTACAGCAAGGATGAGTTCAAGGCCTGCTGTGGTGCCGTGGACCTTTTCCAGTTGTTCATGGAAAATAATCTTGGAGAGGTATTTTCAGAGACTGTTACTCTGCTAAAGATCCTCATCACCACACCCCATGACCACTGCAGAAGCTGAGGTGCTTCTCAACCTTAAAAAGAATCAGAACTTTCCTGAGAAACACCATGAACCAGGACAGGCTGAATGCACTGGCCATGCTGTAAATGGAGGAGAGACTGGTGACAGAGATGATGGACTTCAATCAGAGGGTCACTAAGAAATTTGCAGCCCAGAAGGAAAGGAGGGCAAAATTTTCTGTTTAAATAGTGCTTCTGAATGGTGTTGAACAGCAATAAAATAGATTGTATTGTGATTTTGATTTGTCTTAAGATTTTTTTTCAACGTAGTATGAAGTGCGTCTTTGGTTTGTTTCCTCCAAATCTGCGCCCCCCTTAAAATTTTTAGCACCAGCCGCCACTGGTACTGAAGTTGCTTGTTATGAAGGGGTTGAATAGCGAAGCTGTCCTCTATGATGGACAAAGACTCCAACACACACTCACTGTGCGAGGGAGCTCCGTGAGTGACGGGATGCTCCACCCGAAGTGTGTGATGGAGAGGTATCACAGGTACTTCCTTCCTGCAGCTGTTAGACTTTACAACAAAAACCTCTCCAGTGTGCAATAAACCATATTTATATTTATAACACCTCAACTTTTCCACTGGTAAAATATCAAACATGTACATAGCCACTGTAAATACAACATTTAATATATATACTATACAGTGCCATGAAAAAGTATTTGCCCCCTTCCTGATTTCTTATTTATTTTTGCATATTCGTCGCACTTAAATGTTTCAGATCATCACACAAATTTTAACATTAGACAAAGATAACCTGAGTAAATACAAAATGCAGTTTTTAAATGATGATTTTATTTATTAAGGGAAAAAAGTTCTCCAAACCTACATGACCCTATGTGAAAAAGTAATTGCCCCCCTGAACCATAATAACTGGTTGTGTCACCCTTGGCAGCAATAACTGCAATCAAGCGTTTGTGATAACTGGTGATGAGTCTTTGACATCGCTGTAGAGGAATTTTGGCCCACTCTTCTGTGCAGAATTGTTTTAACTCGGCCACATTGGAGGGTTTTCGAGCATGAACTGCCCGTTTAAGGTCACACCACAGCATCTCCATTGGATTTAAGTCTGGACTTTGACTCGGGCCACTCCAAAACCTCAATATGATTTTTTTAAGCCAATCAGAGGTGGACTTGCTGGTGTGTTTCAGGTCGTTGTCCTGTTGCATAACCCAAGTGCGCTTCAGTTTGAGGTCACAAACTGATGGCTGAACGTCCTCCTTCAGGATTTTCTGGTAGACAGCCAGAATTCATGGTTTCATCAATCACAGCAAGTCGTCCAGGTCCTGAAGCAGCAAAGCAGCCCCCAGACCATCACACTACCACCACCATGTCTGACTGTTGCTATGACGTTCTTTTTATCAAATGCTGTGTTGTTTTTACGCCAGTTGTAACGGGACGCACACCTTCCAAAAAGTTCAACTTTTGTCTCGTCAGTCCACAGAATATTTTTCCAAAAGTCTTGGGGATCATCAAGATGTTTTTTGGCAAATGTGAGACGAGCCTTTGTGTTCTTTTTGGTCAGTAGTGGTTTTGGCCTTGGAGCTCTCCCATGATGCCGTTTTTGCTCAGTCTCTTTCTTATTGTTGAGTCATGAACTCTGACCTTAACTGAGGCAGGTGAGGCCTGCAGGTCTTTAGATGTTGTTCTGGGTTCTTTTTGACCTCCTGGATGAGTCGTCGTTGTGCTCTTGGTGTAATTTTGGTAGGCCGACCACTCCTGGGAAGGTTCACCACTGTTCCCAGTTTTTTCCATTTGTG